>JAWZYU010000031.1:40600148-40905148 GCA_038380435.1 Ryuthela nishihirai
CCATAACAATACACCTTCCATACATTTGTATCTTCTGTTGAAAGCTACGAAAGGAGACTGATTAATGGCGGTCGTTACATGACGAGAGCAGGGAGAAAATGAGCAATTAGAACCTTAAGTTAGGTGGCGTTGCACTACGGTTTGAATTCGTCACTCATCTGTCTTCGCTTTTATCTATGAACTTTACAATTCTCTCATTGGTGAGACACTTGCCCAAAGGAACATCACCCGATGGTATCTTGACCTCCGTATTAGTGGGCGTGACTTGCCGTGCATGTGGCATGAACAACATACGTGTGCAGATGGAAATGGAAAGGGGAAGCGGTGCTATGGAACTTTCTACAAGTTTTTTCTACAAGAATTGTCAGGAGTGACAATATTATTTCAGCTGTAAGACACAACAAGAAACAAAGGATCGAGAGAGGGGAAAAGGCAAAGGGAGGCAATTTATTTCGAAATGGCGCCAGTTGGAGGATGCAGACAAAAATGGCGAAACCGGGTCCAAAGGCATACGATTACGACACTCCCCACAAGATAAGCTTTCATTTGACAACCTAACTATGGATGCTCATATTCGGAAGATAGAAAAACTATTTGCATATTTCTCCTTTTTTATGGGTAGAAAATTACGGGGGCCGAATATTTACATTTCATAACGTTTCTGACACCCAAGCATTCATTTAATGCACAATGTACTGCGTTTGGTGGAACAATTGCCTTGAGAAGCACAGAAAGTGGCACATGAAATAATAAGCTGAAAAAAATTGTCAGGAGTGACAAATATTAAATTTCAGCTGTAAGACACAACGTAGTTGTCTGCTTCCTGATAGATGGCGCCATTGTGCGAATCAAATAAAAAATGCGGGAAAGTTAAGTCACACTAGTTGAAGGAAAATCGTTAGCAGTTGGTGGTGTACTGGTTAGCATAACAGGCCGGTTACTGGAAGATATGTGTTCGAATCCCGTTCATGGCACAAACAATTTTTTTTCAGCTTATTGTTTAGTTTTTCATGTCTACAGGACATCTTCTATGAGACTTTACCACGCAAAGTGACATCATTTGTCAGTTTGTATGTTTGTCATATAACCGATAAACAAACAGACATATCACGAGGATAATATCACGAGGATAATAAGAAAATAGGTAAAAAATATACCAAAAAAAGAGTGAAATGGTCATTAAGGTAAAGAACTTGCTTGTGGCATATCGATTTTAAAACATCAAATATTCTCGTTAAGATGAGTAATAAATTCTGAAATAGTAATTAAAATAAGACTATAATAAATAATTTACAAAAGTTTAATTTCTTTCAATTTATCAGTATGCCATATTCTCATACAATTTCTAGTTGAATGCTTTCAGGTAATTCATAACAGAAAATAAAATTTTGAAATCAGATTAAAAGATACTTTAGAATGAATATTAAAAGTAATACATGTTTAATGAATCCTTGGCTTGAAATCCATAGAAAAGATAAATAATCGAAAACAAAAGTGTGTTCAGGACATTCTGTCTACCAGTAAAGTTTTTAAAATCATATTAACAGTTTCTTCAGCAACAAAACGACATTACTTCTACATTGAATTTGCTATTACCTATCATATAAAGTTCCTAAGGTTTAAAAATAAATGGAAAAGAAGCAAACTTGTTAGCACTAAAATTTTTTACGAAACGGGATATTTATTAAGAAATATAATTGTGATTGGTCGTTGTGATTTTAACTCTAAGCAACGAATATTAGAATGGAGACATTTTGGAAACGAATACTTTTAGGAGTCAAAGTGTACCTAGAAATTAGTCACGTACTGTAAGCAATTAAAACATTGTTTGGAGTGAAAAAATAACGCAGGGAACTCGATTCAATGGAATACACGAATTTGCCATGATTAGATGGCGCCGCAATCGAAAAATTTACATTCCGCGTATGGAAGCTGGCTCTCTTCTGCCTTAGACACGCTTTGAATAGATCATATGGCAATAAAAATTGATTTTGGTAAACAATTTCTTAGAAATGACATTCCCCATCGGTAATGAAAAAATTTCTTTGTTGCAACCTAATACACAATAACCTCTAAAAAGGCATTACTATTAAAATTTTTTGTATTCTAATGGACACTTATTTATTTTAACGTGCACAAGATATGGCTCTCCAGCACATGGGGCCTGGTGCCACATTTTATTCTTTTCCTACATAACCTGTTACCATCGATAAAAGACTAGCAATTACTATATAGCAGGGCCAGATTAAAGGGGAAAAAGTCCATGATTCCCTCCTTTTCAGAATTCTAATGTAAGGGTAATGAAAAACTCAAATTATTATACTTTGTTATATTTAAAGCATTTTTCATGAATTTTTTTACAAACCGTTAAAATGCAAGGAAAATTTTACACTGTAATGGAAATCCAGTTTTTTTAAGCTCCCCTCGTTTTTTTGGCCTCCGCCCCATTATTTTTTCAAAATTCTATCCTTCCTCTGACAGTGTCACTAACAAAAGTTTTATCTTTTCTGGAGCTAATGGGATCTTTACTTACATGGCTGCTTCCCCGATTTCCGACATATATAGGGGTTGTTCAGTAGGAAGCAAGCCAGGCTCGTATTCTGTAGTTCTCAACTTCAAGGCCCAGTTGGATCAGCCTTGAGATTAATCTCCGCAAAATCTACTCCCTGCCCACGGTCAGTAGGGAAAACCAATGGGCTTGGAAAGGTCGAATGGGACGTTAAGCCGTGACCCCTTGTGCGGGATATCTGCACCCTTTGCACGTTAATGAACATGCTGGATGGCCGTGACAGGAGGTTACATCTGTCTCCCAACAGCCGTTCAAATGGTTCCCTCCCACAACCTTCTGCGAGCCTTCGGGATCTTTGTAACCTGGCCATTTAACACATTGTGTGCAGAAAGGTGCAGCTCGGATGTAAAACAACCAAATTTTATAGTATCTATGAAAAAAAATAGATTGTTTTCTACAGATGACAAAGTGAAAATATTAGCAATTAAACCATGTGATGCAAAATATTTTTATGCATCTGATTGAAATATTTCAGATAAGTTTCATGCTTATTAGAATTTAATGAAATAAAGAGAATGATTAATTTAACTGCATGTTGTTGTTAGGTAGCAATGAAAGCTCTTCATCGAAAGAAAAGATCGTAACCATGGAAACTTAAGCATGCATTCGTAAGATATTAATCCTGTTTTACGTGGATTTCAATCAGTAACAATTACTACGGCTTCTCTAAAGGAAGTTTTCGATGTCTTTCATTACGAATTGTTGATTAACAAAAAGCACTAGATGATATTGATATTATAGACATTTTTGTATACCATACATTTTTCGAAAGTGTTTTGTTGATATAAACCCCAGTCCAATTTCTATTCCTTTATCATTTTTTTATTATGAAATAAGGTAGCCATTAGATATGTGCAAGATCTGGACAAAAGTCTAAAACAAACTATAAACACAATCGAAATATTTATTAACTACTAATTAACTACATTTTCAACGGTACTACAGGGTGAATCTGAAAAAGTGGGCAAAACTTTACGGGGTGGTAGAACGCAGCTATACGAGCAATATTCGTCATAGAATGTATGTGACGGCATACATTCTATGACGCAAGCGGTGAGAAGTTAAAAGGTAGTTTTCCACTGTCACATTTAAAGAATGAACACAAGAAGGAGTGGAGATACTTCAGAAAACATTTTATTAACAGGAATGTAATTGAGGTACATGCTCAAAGAAATTGCTCAAAAGAGCTGCCGCCAGCTGTAATGCAGGCTTCACACCTGCGGGATAAGGACCGACGCACATTTGCGAAGACACCAGGCATTTCCCGAATATCGCCGGCAACAACGGCGATCCTGGCGACTAGATCCATATCGGTTTCAATGGGGCACTCGTAGATTAGGCTTTTCAAGTGCATATCCGCCATTTCGTGGTTAGTATAACCAGCCATCCTCTCGGCAATTCACGGTAGAAATGCCGTTGGGTGCGAGGACCGACCCTTTTATACCATTTCCACAGATATGCTTGGAGAATTAAACTGCGCGGTCTGGTTGGACCTCCGTAGCCCATGGCTGCTTGAGGATGATGATGATGATGATGATGAATGCCACCTAGCGGCTCGCCGTTTGCGTTCCGCCCATACTTTCTATGACGAATATTGCTCGTATAGCTGCGTTCTACCACCCCGTAAAGTTTTGCCCACTTTTTCAGATTCACCCTGTATATATATAAAAGATTCAATATAGGATTCCTACAAAAAATTCCTCAAGAGATGGGTGGAGTTAAATTACACAGTGCAGAAAGAAAGTAAGGAAATTTTAAAAAGTTTGGGTTGGGTTGTTTTACCCGTGAAAAGCCCTTTTTTATACACAATGGACTAAATGATCAGGTCACAAAGATCTCAAGGGCTGCGAGAAGATTTGGGGAGGGGAACCATTGGACAGCTATTGGGAAACAGATGGTAGCCTCCCATTAAGGCCACCCAGAATGTTCTTTGATGTGCACAGTATATAACTCTCCGGCACACAGTGACCCATCTTAATGACCCATCTGACGAACGGTGGCCTTTCCAAGCCCATCGTTGTCCCCTACTAACCGTTGGCAGGGTGGGTAGTCTTGCGGAGAAAAATCTCAACGCTCAACCAGCTGGGACTCGAACCTGGAAACTGCAGTTACAAGCCTGGTATACTATGGCCTGAGATTCCCCAGCCCCTGGAGTTTTCTTATTTAAACAGTAACATTCAGTTCTGAAATTTCGAATTTTGAATTAAGAATTCCAGAGTCTAAGCTAAGCATAATGCCTCTTCTTCTTCCAAAATCAAAATGTAATATCCGAATCCTCGACTTTCACATTGCCTCTCCCATGTGTGCTGTATTAGGCGAGAGTCATGTGTGACCCAAATGATCTACGCATCGTGGAATGCCGTGACGCGGGATCTGCTGTGCGCGTACAGAGGGAAGGAAGGGGGAAGTGGAGTCCGTCGGAAAAGAAAGGAACTTCTCTCCTCACCATCGAAAGTGTTGGAAGTAAAGTAGATTCCTGCGCTGTGCAAGCCATCATATTTGAAGGAATTTTTAATAAAGTCGGTCAACACTCTGGGACTATGTGACTGGAGATTCTCGGTGGGGCAATGGATTAAAGCTGCACCCTTATCAAATATATATGTAGGTAATATGAAGTGTTGTTCATTGAACGTAATATTTAATCGAGAGATAGCGAGTTGATGGTTTCATTGAGTACGTTAGCTACTGTGTGATTATGAGCCATTAAAGATATTCGTTTAACAGATCTCTCAAATAAATAAAAGCGATCTTGACTAGATCTTTGAACTGTTCTTTAAACATGCACGAAAAACTCATAAAATTAACGATTTTTTTTTATCAATTATCCTTAACAGCATTCTCAAATGGTGGATGGATGGCCCTCTTGGACCCGTTGGATTCGACCCTCGGTGCCAATGAATTTTTAATTATATATTTACGGAATTTTACTCTAATGAAATAAAAAAGTCATCAATTTTAGAATCATTTTGTTTTCAGACAAATGGTATCTCAATACCGAAACAAAACACGTATCCATAGAAACCATAAGCTTCCTTGTTTAGCGAGGTGACCAGTACTATTAATTGTGGGTTTGGTTGTTTTACCTCTGAGCGGCACTTTTTTGCACACCATGGGCTAAATGGCCAGGTCACATGGACCCCGAAGGCTCAGAGAAGGTTGGGGGAGGGGACCCACTGAAACAGCTGTTGGGAGACAGATGGTAGCCTCCCATCTGTCTCCCATCAGCTGTTCCAGTATCCAGCGTGTTCTTTAACGTGCACAGGTTATGGCTCTCCCGCACACGGGGCCACGGCTTAATGTCCCATCCGACGGACGGCGATATTATTTGTGGATTTAAAAGAGTAATATGCACTAAATCTTCTCGAAATTAACTTTCATTTTCCTTTTAATTTCGATTTCTCAATTAATAAGCCCAGGATCTTAGGATATTGATAATCTCAAAATATCCGTAAGTTGGATATAACCAACATCTTTCCTGACAGTATAAATTTTGTATACAAAGTATCCGTTGGATACATTCTAAATACCAAACAAGTACATCATGTACCAAGGATCTAGAGCGAACAATTCTATTAATATTTTCTTTGCAATATATATGGAACCGAAGGAAACAACATATTGAACTACAAGAGATTCAGAATTATGCTCCTTTGATTGCATTCATTAATTGCTTGATTTATATCATACCCAACATTAAGATTTATTGCAAAATTCCGTTTCAATTATTTATAATCATTGGCGAATTTTATTCTTATAGCAATCTTAACAGAACAGATCTAGGGAAACAAGAACAGATGATAGGGCAACAGAACTTGATTTTGGTAAGCATTTTCTTAGAAATTAAATTCCCCATCGGTAATAAGAAAAATTTCTTTCATAGTATTCTCCAAAAACGCATTACTGTTAAAATTTTTGTATTCTAATGGGCATTTATTTATTTTAGCGTGCACAAGATATGGTTCTCCAGCACACGGAGCCACGGCGTATCGTCCCATCTGACGGACGACACCCTTTCGAAGCCCATTGTTGGCTCCTATGGACCGAGGGCAGGGCGGGGAGTTCAGCCAACGAAGGTCTAAGAAGAAGAAGGGCTGTTTCGTAGAAGCGTATGTGGCGCCTCACTGCGGAAAATTCCCGAAGCCGAAAGTAGCAAATTGTTGTGAAAGCACAAAAACAGCTGTAATTGGATATCTGCGCATGCGCAGTGCAATCATTTTACCCCGCTGTATATTCTTTCCTTTGCTCTTGAAATATTTAATGTGATTTAATTAATTTTTCAAATTGTCTAACATCTTTGACTATTTACGTACAGTGCTAGCTGACCCAAAAGTTATTCAATGAGCATTTTATCCTGTTCAGGAGTGCATTTTACGATACCTGGAAGAGCCGTTGTATTTTTTTTAGTACTTTTGTAGAATTTTTAAAATTAATATGTAAATTAATACATTTACTCCTCTTGCGAACATGTAACTCAATGTATGTTGAAGTTTTGTTCCCTGGAGCATATCGATGCACATGGGTGTCTGTATTCAATTAGCAAGGCCCCAGAATTAAGTAACCGAAAGTTGAAAAACGCTTCGGGTATTTCAGGAATAGTCGTCTCTAAATAAGCTTATTGAGCCAGTGCTGGACTCTGGTACTGTGATCTGGTGCTGGAATCTAGATGCTTTGAATCGGTGATGTAATCTGGGTCCTTTGATTCGGTTCTGGAATCTGGATCCTTTGAACTGATGCTGGAATCTGGGTTCTTTGTTCCGATGCTCATACCAAGGTGTTTAATCTTGTACTGGAACCTAGGTCCTTTGATATGTGTTGGAAACTGGCTTTTTTATTCAGAGCTCGAAACTGGGTTCTTTGAACCGGTGCTGCAATCTGAGTCTTTTGAACCGGTGCTGAAATCTAGGTCCTTTGATCTTGTGCTGGAATCTTGACCCTTTGATCCTGTGCTGAATCTAGGTCCTTTGATTATCTGCTGGAATCTTGGTCCTTTGATCCTGTGCTGGAGTCTGAGTCCTTTGTTCCGATGCTCATACCAAGGTGTTTAATCCTGGAGTGGAACCTGGGTCCTTTAATATTGGTCTGGAACCTGGGTTTTTGATTTTGGACTTGAAACTGGGTCCTTTGAACTGGTGTTACAATCTGGTCCTTTGAAACAGTGCTGCCATCTGGGACCTTTGAACCAGTGCTGGAATCTATGTCCTTTGATCCTGTGCTGGAATCTGGGTCTTTTTGTTTCGATGCTCATACCAAGGTGCTTAATCCTGAACTGCAATCTGGGTCCTTTGATATTGGGCTGGAATCTGGGTTTTTGTTTCTTGGCTTAAAACTGTGTCCTTTGAACCAATGCTGAAATCTGGTTCTTTGAACCGGTGCTGGAATCTAGGTCCTTTGATCCTGCGCTGGAATCTGGATCTTTTGTTTCGATGCTCGTACGAAGGTGCTTAATCCTGGACTGTAACCTGGATCCTTTGACATTAGCTACAACAGCTGTCACCTTTGGATATTTTTGATGCCAATTTCGCGGCACCCAGTATATTGAAACTGTGCTACTATCTGTGCTGCTTCCATATCCACGTACCATCACAGAGGCACGCCATGCCTAACACTATTTCCCAACAGGATAAAGGCACAGCCACATACCACCCAGCTCACCTCCAGTGACTCTGTCATGGGTCTCTCCTTGCTTGACCCACCCAACTACCCTTAGCTAAAAAAGCAGAAAACGCTGCTAGATAGTACAGCAATAGAGATTTACATCAAATGACAAATATTTTGTGTTGGAATAAACGGAATAGGCTTCATTAAATCAGAGATAAAGATGGTAATTCAAAGTAAGGATTTGGTCACTGAAAGATGACTTGAACATTTCAATGATGATTTGAACTATTTATTAAATATTACTCTTTTCCTTTGCCACGAAAATAATTATGTCACTTATATAGGAATCCCCCAATACAATCTGAACTTCTTCAAAATTAGACTACTCAACTCACCAGGTATGGGCAAGATTACAGATGAAATATCAGCCATATAAGATTCCATTGTCATATAACTGAGCAAATTATTGATTACCTTCAGTGATGCAGATGTTGTTCATAAAGGTTTTACAAGAGCTATATTCATTATAACATTTTCTTCTGAATGGTCGTTTCCTTCGTTATGCTACAATTTGCGCCTATTTTATAACTCTCTCAACATTAGTCACGTTGCTAAAATTCAGAGGATTTAGAAACGTTATTTTTCCAAGTTTGTAATGTCGGAGTGGTTCAGTCGTTTATGCACCAGGCTCGAAATGCAAATTCAAAGATGGGAAAAAGCATAGAGGGCCGCCTTTCAAGTCCTATCTTCTCAATAATGAATAGGGTTTTAAACAAATCTTAAACTTTAAGGTTAATTAAATGTAAAATGTTTCAGTTCCTTTCTGAAACCTTTCACAGAAATATTTTCAATCATTTGACGTTTTGATAAATTATGATTCATTAATTGCGGTTGGCGAAAAGTATTTGCATTATTTTTCATTTAAAGCGAAAATATTTTTTCTGAAATGTAATGTATACAACCAATTATTGTTATATATTACATTATTCAATTCAAAAACAATGGAGGAGGAGGAAAAGGGAAGGCAAAAGTTTCTATGTCACAGTATGCCCGTAATGTGCCAATAATAGAATAAATCTGATTTAAAATATAGTATTTTTAATTGTACATTTTTAAACATAAGTGGTAGCTATTAATTTTAAGAAATATGGTATTAATTTCTTTTCATGTTATAGAATTAAAAAAATTAATCGCTTCCACCTAAACTTTAAACAAATTGAAACACTCAATTTCTTATGCTTCCTTTTGAAGACAGTAGAGCAATGTCATCAGCGTTAAGTGCCGTAAAGTGCTTTTCTCCTTTTGTTTAATGCCTGTTCAGGTCCGGTGTATCTAAGAGTACCTAGGTTGTCTCACTCTCACGATGGTCTTTTGTAATCTGATTAGGCCGTGTTTCAATGTGCAAAAAAAAAACATATATTCCATGTCAGGCATATACTCAAAATTTTGTTTCGGAGAGGGTTCGAGAATTTAGTTTCTGCCGGGGGGGGGGGGAGGTCTCAGAATAAAACCTGAGGATGGTTTACCAATTACTGAAATATATTACATCCGACAAGAAATCCCGAAAGAAATCTGTTTTGGGTGTTGCATATATACTGTGGGGCAAAAATAAAATTATACAAAATAACTATTTTGGATTTTAAAGCAGGTAGACAAAATAGGCCTTCCCGGTGGCCGAGTGGATAGCGTTCTTGGCTAGTGATCAATGGACCCGGTTTCGAGCCCTGGGTAAGGCATGGATGTTTGTGTTGTCTTTCTAGACCCTGTCATCCTAAGAGAACCTCTGCTATGGAGTATTAAACTGATACGCTCCTGTCATACCTATGTGGCAAGCAGCTGCTTGAGGGAGTAGTAATTTATACTGAGAAGTTTGAGGTTTTCGTATAAGATGACAGGATTTTTGGGGGGGATGGATTCTGACTCACCCCACGAGTACGTCCTTGCCCTATGCGGTATCTGAAACACTGAACCGATAATTAATTTTAAATAGCTTAAGTCAGGTTGTTTAAAATTTGAAGATTCATGAAAAAAGTTGTGTTTTCTATATCTTAATATTTCTTGGCAGTTTTTTTTTTTGTGGGGGGAGGGGCGTAGAGTTTACTAACAAATATATAATATTTAAATTTGAAGAATTATTAACTGCTTATTTGTAAGAAATGCGATATTTTTTATTTTCCTAATTTTTCACACTCTAACAGAGAAAATTAAACTAACGGATGAGTCAGAAATGCTAAAAGGAATATTTCCTTAAAACTTATTAAACTGAAAAGGAGTTTTCCACATATCTTTTTCATATTGTTTTTCCTGGTGATATGTCTGTTTGTTTATCGGTTAAATGACAAATACACAAACCGATAAATGATGTTACTTTGCGTGGTAAAGTGTCACAAATTTCCTGTAGACATGATCAAAATAATAAGCTGAGAAAAACTGGTTTTCCTTTGAGTGGGATTCGAGCCGACATCTTCCAGTAACCGGAAAGGTATGCTAACCATTACACCATCAACTACTAACGTTTCTTCTTCAGCTGGTATGACTTAACTTTCCCGCATTTTTTTATTTGATTCGCATAGTAGCGCCATCTACCCGGAGGTGGTAACTATACTGTCTCTTACCGCTGAAATTTAATATTTGCTATTCCTGACAATTTTTTTCAGCTTATTATTTCACGTGTAACTTTGTGTGCTTCTCAAGGCAATTGTTCCACCAAACGTAGTGCATTGTGCATTAAATGAATGGTTGGGTGTCAGAAAAGTTATGGAATGTAAATATTTGGCCCCATAATTTTCTACCCTTAAAAAAAAAGATTTATGCAAATCGTCCTTCTATCTTCCGAATATGAGTATCCACAGTTTGGTTGTCAAATGAAAGCTTATCTTGTGCAGAGTGTCGTAATCGTATGCATTTGGATCCGTTTTCGCCATTTTTGTCTACATCCTCCAACTGGCGCCATTTCGAAATGAATTGCCTCCTTTTGCCTTTTCCCCTTTCTCGATCCTTTGTTTCTTCCGCCTGACCTGTTAGAAACACCAAAGATGAATTGGCAGACTTCTAGAAAGTTCCATACCACCGCTTCCCTCTTCATTTCATCTGCATACGTATGATGCTCGTGCCACGTGCACGGCAAGTCACGTCCACTAATACGAAGGTCAAGATGCAATGGAGATGTAACGTTACACAAGTGTCTCACCAATGAGAGAACTCTAAAGTTCACAGATAAAGGAGAAGACAGATACGTAACGATTTCAAACTGTAGTGAAGCGCCACCTAACTTAAGGCCCTAATTATTCATTTTCTCTCTGTTCTCGTCTGTTTACCAACGCCATTATTCTGTCTGGTGCTTTCAACAGAAGACAGAAATGTGTGAAAGATGTATTGATAATCATGTTTTATTTCTTCATTTGATCTAGTGGTTTGAGAATTACGAATTATTAAAACAAATTGAAAACGCAACAAATTGAGAGTGAAGATAATAAGAAAATAAGTTTTAAAAAAATGAAATTTGAAAATTAACTACCACCTGTTTTATAAAAGAATTTAATTAAATTTACTTTAGTTCGTTCAATCCTAAATTGGTCAGCATTTGCATGGAAACGATATATCACGGATGTATTTCAACAATATCCACCTTTATAAGAAAAACAAATTTTGCTGAGATTAGTTGTCGACGAATATACAAAAAGATTTAGTTCTTGGCAAAAAAACATTTTGAGATCTGCTGTCGATGTACCTTGATTTGTTACTAACAGACAACTTCATAAAGATTTGGACATCGACCACATAAATACCCATATTAAATGCATCTCAAAATGGTTCCTTGAGGTTGTTAAAAACAATCCTAATGCGATTGTTTCTTCTTTGCTTAATTACGATCACAATGTTCTTAATAAGTACAGGAGGCCTAAAATGATGACTTTCTCTGAAGAAGGCTACTCGTTTTAGGTCTCTCGTGCATGATAAATGCTATTTCTAGCTTGTGCTATGTTAGCCTCTAGGGGCCACCCATTGGTGGTTTTCTTGTTATATGTTTTTACTTATGGCAACTGGGCGTATTCTCATACGAAGATGGAAATTGGTAAAGTTTTGCGTGTAACTGATATTAGTTGCCTAATCTCAGAATCTGAGCATATTCATAAGGCTTCAAATGCTTTATTCCTCGTATACTTGTAGCATATGTTGCCATCTGCTTCAGGATGATGTTTGTAAATAGAGAAGACAAGTGATACGGGGGGGGGGGGGGGGTTCCTACGATAATAGTACACTGGAAGTATAAAAGTTTATATCAATAATTGAGGATATCGTAATGGCAGTCAGTAGTTCAAAGGTGAGAAAGGGTCCGGTACAGTCACTCAAAAAAATATCTGAACACTATGGTTGATTACAGAATTCAGCAAATATATCTGGCAATTATTTTTTTAGAAATTAGTCATCTGGCAACCTTAGTGTACAGTACACGAAAGTTGCCAGATCATTAATTTCTAAAAAAATCGTTGCCATAATATTTTTCTGAATTCTGTAATCAACCATAGTGTTCGGATATTTTTTGAGCGACTGTACTATTCGCCTAATGCCAACTTGTACAATACCAATTTGTCTGACAGGACTGACTGGTCCAGTGCCAATTCGTCAAACAGGGAAGATTTTGCCAATGGACGTAAAGAGATGATTCGTCCAATGGCACAGCTCGTCCAAAGCACAATTGTCCAATGGGACAGCTCGTTCAAAAGCAGAATTATTCAAAGAGAGAATCCCACAGTCGATTCTTCCAATGAGACATTTCGTCCAAAGATTTTTCATCCCAAATGAAATAGCCAATGACGATAATATGCTATGAGGACCTAATCTGAGGTAGGCTGCATTACCCACGAGAATTCTAGGAAGGGTAAAGGAGATGAAAAAACTGACAAATTTACATACAGCAGACTCCCCTCTTATCCGGTCATTAAGGGACCGGACCTTGGCCGGAAGAACGAAAGGACGGCTAACCCGAAAATTGTGTCAGAAAATGAATAAAAATGACAAATGACAAAAATACAAACTGTACTGTATTTTAATTAAATCTTTGTTGTACAATATTAATAATTTACTAACCCTCACTTGAAACAGTCCGTGATTTTCTTTTGTTTCTTAGAACTAAACACTTTGTTACCTGCAAAGTCTTGCCATTTTTTAATAAACATCACATTAATAGCAGATGAGGTCTTTTGTTGTTCAATGTATCTTACTGCAACATCAAAAACTTCTTTTCTTTCAATATAGCTAACTTTCCCTCCTTCCCCTTCTTCATTCTCCTCTTCTTCTCTGTTCCCTTCTTCGCAGACTTTATTGATAATTTCGTCATCATTCAGTGTTTCATTTTCTAACTGTTCATCACCTTTTAACCATTTTTCAGTGTCATCTTCTTCAAGTGTTCACATCCAGGCAGCAGTTTAAAGTTATCAAGCAGTGAAATGTTGTCATTATTCGTCATATCTTTGGCAGATATGACGGAATCATAATATCGTGAATATATTTGGCAGATATGACGTCATATCACAGGCTCATTCGATACTTCCGTGTTGTCGTCTTTGGTACTTTCTACACGGTTTTCAACTTTGGTCCAAAGTTTACTCCGTGACTTCACAAACATTTCTTGAAAAGCTCTTGCCAACATTGTAGATCACATCCTTATATTTATTGTTTTCAGAAATTTAAAAGTCCTATTCCGTTATTTTCGGTTTTTAAAAACAAGTGAATATTTTCAGGTTATTCGATATTATTTCTATATAATTGTGATAAATAAATTCTTTTATTTCGTACTGGTTTTTAACTATATATAACATTGCAGTCTGTGGCTTTGCGCTAGATCACGACACAAAAAAACTGGTTCCACAGTCTGATGTTAGTAGCGCAAAAAATTGCCGAAAATGTAGGTGAGTGACTCTGTGTGTCATACAGTGACTTGAAATAATTTCTTGAAAACTTCGCTTGTTCTGAGTGGGACCCGAAACCATGACTCCAAGAAGCATGTTGGGCGTACTAACCGCTGGACATTCAGAAGCTGACAATTCTTTTTAGCAAAGTAATATTATACGCATTCCTGGAATTTTTGCTGATTCGCCAGTGGCGTCATCTGGGACAACCAAGCACAACACCTCCAATAGCAGAAGGTTGATGGACCCACTTATGACGTCATCGTACGTTGTCCTATATCTAGAAAAATTCTTATAAATATTTTTCTAATTTTATTAGTGATGTACTATTTTATATCAATATATTTTGTGGAAAAAATTTCCCCAACATAAGGGGCTCGAATCCGCATCTGTCCAGAAACATGCCAGAGTATTCTCCCACTGAACTAATGCCAACTCTGTCTTTTTTTCCACTAAGGGTGACTATCACTCTTCCCGCGATTTCGGCACCTACTCTTGGCGCCATATATGGTCTCGGGTGGACATTTAAAAAATCAAAAGGTAACTCTGTGATTATCAATTACCACTATGAATGATAATATTTATTTAAAAATGTGCCTAATTTTGAAGCAAAATTATTCGTATTTATTTAGGGATTCTAATGCTAATATATAAGAATAATTTTTCCTTCCTTTCAGACACTAATATAGATATTATTAGAAAAGTACACCAGTAATAATAGAAATAAATTTTCGCATTCCCTTTAATTGTATTAATAATTGATATTTCAGGAATTTGTCAGAGTATATCTTGAATGCTAAGGCAGTGAAGGTGGTGTGATTTTATGAGAGAAAATAGCATTGGATGAAACTTGGTATTGATATTTTGACCAAGAAATATCGATCAACCACAATATCCAAAATACTCTATCCACAAGATATCTAAGTGGATCAGTTCATATCCAGTGAATGTCTCAGATATCTGTAATATATTTTCTGGAGATTGTGTTTGTGTGGCTAGCCACATGATCCAGTTCTAGTCTTAAGCTCTGTAATGTGTTTTGTCAGAGACCCATGCTTACTGAGTGCTTGGATTCACTTTTGATTTGCACATATACTGAATGGCCACTTTATTCTCAACATCCCTTGGACTGCATGTCATGGAATGTCCTTTACCATCTCCACGTGCACCAGGATCGCAATTTCATTTTGCCAGGTTTACGTCTTAACTGGGCATGCTTTGAGAAATTTATCCGCTAATTCTTGTTCTACCTTCGATGAGAAAGGGTGCATCGAAGGGCTTGAAAATGCACGGGCTTTGTAAGATCGCCGTCCGTCCAAAGAATCATTAAACGTGGATAAATCTGGAGGACAGCGATAACCAAGTGATACAAATTGTTTTATATTACATTACTTGAAGGCATGCATTAAAACTTAAAGGTATGTATTAAAACGAGTTAAATACGTCTTCACGCGAACATTCAATCTGTCTCTTAACAACTGTCTAAAGGAACTATTTCTCCAACCTTCTCTGAACCACTGATGTCCATGGGATCTAATTTGGTCATTGTCTAATCAAGGGGAGGACGTGGCTCAGTCGATAGCGCGCCAGGCTCTTAATATGCAGCTCCCAGTTTCGAGTCCCAGTTGGGCAAGCAGTGTGCAGGAGAGCCATACCCTGTGCACATTAAAGAACATACTGGATGACCTTAACAAGAAGCTACCATCTGTCTCCCAACAGCTATTCAGTGGGTCCCCTGCCCCAACCTTCTCTGAGCCTTTGGGGTCCTTGTAACCTGGCAATTTAGCCCATTGTATGCAAAAAAAGTTCCGCTCATAAATAAAACTATTAAATCCAGTGTGCTAAAAAAAGGGCCTTTCGGAGATAAAATGTTGCATACCCCTATTCACGCACAGCTGAAAGGGGAAAGAGTAGGGGAATGACAAACTCAGGGTTATTAATTGTGTTATGTCATTAATTACAATTTCAGTGATCGTAAAATAAACTTTATTCGGTTAGTACAATTAATTATAATTATTTATTTTTCTCTGCTATTTTCTGGCACCATTTTGTAATTGGGCCTTCTTCTTATGGTTCTTTAAATGAAACTAGTTAATCAAAAATATCTGGAATGGCTTACGTTCAAAGTTATTCATCAGAATGAATTTTATCACTTCCGGAAAATTAGAGATTTTACATCTTTGATTCTACCATCAGAACTTTGTATGCCTATGATTTGGCTCTGCCTGTAGTTTGTCTGGTTCATAATCTTTGGTTCCCAGCCTCAAGTCCCAAATGTTCTATCACTGAAATTTACTCCCATATCCTTTGTCTACCCTCAGTAACAAAGAAAAGACCTAATGGTGTGGAAATGTCTGGAGTTCTTCGGATGGGACTTTAAAACTAGGTTCTTTATGCAGTTGAATTGTTTCACGCTGAGCGCTCCTTTTTTGAACAAAATGGGCTAAATGGTCAGGTCACAAGGACCCCGAGGGCTCAAAGATGGTTGCGTGGAGAAGACCCATTGGAACAGCTGTTGGGAGACAGATGATAGCCTCCCGTCAAGGCCATACAAAGTGTTAACCTCATAGTCAACAGTTTGCAAACCTCATAGTAGCTATGCTCATTAAGCAAATTTTAATATTTTAAACATTCTACAATATTTAGTATATTATAATGAGTTCAGATTTATGTGTAGCTGCACATGTTAATGTGTTTTATAGAGTTATATTTTATACAATTATAAATATAAAAAAAAAATCCATGTCTAGTTTCTTACTTGTATAAACTGTCAACAGATGGCAGCAGGCATTTCTCATATCAACCATAAAATGAACTTCACTGTTAGAACAAAGTGCCGACATCTATATACATCGATATGTTCCAGGGAACAAAACTGCAACATACATTGACTTACATGTTCGCAAGATGATTAAATGTATTAATTGACATATTAATTTCAAAAATTCTGCAAAAGTAGTAAAAAAATACTGTTCCTGAAGGTATCGTAAAATGCGCTCCTGAACGGGATAAAATGCTCATTGAATAATTTTAGTTTAACCACTGTACGCAAATAGCGATGGGTGTTAGACAGTTTGAAACACTAATTAAATCACATTAAATATTTCAAGAGTAAGGCAAACCATAGCTACAACGGGATAAAATGATTGCACTGCTCATGTGCAGATAGCCCCTTACAGTTGTTTCAGTGCCTGTACACTAAATAGTCACATTCAGTTTCGGCAAAATTCCGCAGTGCGGTGCCACTTACACTTGGGTGAAGCAGCATTCTGCTGCATAGAACTTATTTTGCCCTACTTCCTGCCCTGCCTTCTGTCAATAGGGGACAACAATGGGCTTTGAAAGGGCGTCGTCCGTCAGATGGGACGTTAAGCCATGGCTCCGTTGCTGGAGAGCCATATCTTGTGCACGTTAAAGTAAATGAGTGCCCATTAGAATAAAAAAAAATAATAATGTCCTTTTGAAGGATATTGTGCATTAGTTTGTAACAAAGAAATTTTTTTCGTAATCGATAGGGGAATTTAAATTCTAAGAAAATGTTTACCAAAATCAAGTTTTATTGTCCAATGATCTGTTCTTGTTTCCCTAGTTCCATTCTCTTAGGGTTGCAATAAGTATAAAATTCACCAATGATTATAAATATTTGAAACGGAATTTTGCAATAAATCTAAATGTTCAGAGTCGATATAAATCAAATATTTAATGCATGTAATCGAACGAGCATAATTCTGCATCTCTTGTTATTCAACATGTTATTTCCATCCGTTTCATTTATATTGCAAAGAAAGTATTAAAAGAATTGTTCCATTTAACTCAACACCCACTTTTCCTAATTCTTTAGTATATAGAAAGTATCCAATGGATACTTTATATACAAAATTTATACTGTCAGGAAAGATGTTGGTTATATCCAGTGTACTAATATTTTTTACAATATCGATATTCTAAAACCCTGGGCTTATTAATTGAGAAATCGAAATTAAATACAAAACGAAAGTTAATTTCGAGAAGCTTCAGTGAATGTCACTCTATTAAATCCACAAATAATAATACTGGTCACCTTGCTAAACAAGGAAGCTTATGGTTTCCATGGATACGTGTTTTGTTTCGGTATTGGAATATCATTTGTCTGTCTGAAAACAAAATGACTCTAAAATTGATGACTTATTTTATTTCATTAGAGTAAAATTCCGTAAGTAGATAATTAAAAATTCATTGGCACCAAGGGTCGAATCCAACGGGTCCAAGAAGGCAATCCACCCACCATTTGAGAATGCGGTTAAGGTTAATTGATAAAAGAAATCCTAATTTTATGAGTTTTTCGTGCATGTTTAAAGAAAAGTTTCAAAGATCTATTCAAGATCGCTCTTATTTATTTGAGAGATTTGTTAGACCAGTGTCTCGCAAACTGTGTGCCGCTGCACAGTAGTGTGTCGCGAGAGATTCCAAGTGTGCCGCGAGAGATTTTCAAATTGACACTAGATATTCCAAAGATTTCATTTTGACTTGACTTCTGTTATCGACGTGCTATCGACGTGCTTTAATAAAAATCTTTCAGATTTTATCAACTGGGATCTTGAAAGTATTTATCAAGCTTTTTCCAAATTTTGGTATTAATTTTTGATTATTTCAAGCCATAGAATGGACAAATATTTAAAACAACCACCGAGTTATGATTAATTATATTTATTATTATATTTATTTTAAATAAAATGCATTTAACGAAACTTATATTTTCCTCTTTTTACGTAACCATCAAAAATTCTTTGTTAGGTGTGCCGCGGAAAAAAAATTAGATTCAGTGTGCCGCAGAGTAAAAACGTTTGCGAGACACTGTGTTAGACGAATGTTTTTAGTGGCTCATAATCACACAGTAATCACCTGCCAAATAAGGAAGCTTACGGTTTCCATGGTTACGTGTTTTGTTTCGGTATTGGGATATTTTGGTATTGGTCTGTCTGAAAACAAAATGACTCTAAAATTGATGACTTTTTTATTTCATTACAAAAATATTCCATAAGTATATAATTAAAAATTCATTGGCACCCAGGGTCAAATCCAAGGGGTCCAAGAGGGCCATCCACCCACCATTTCAGAATACTCTTAACTGATAAAAAAAATCAATAATATTCATGAATTTTTCGTGCATTTTTCAAGAAAAGTTTTAAAGATCTCTATCAAGATCGCCTCTTAAGCAAATGAAAGTAATTCCTATTAGCTTAAATAATAAACATCTCTTCACATACTGAATTGAATTAAACTACCCAAAATAATAATAATTTTCATGTTATGTCAATGGTAATTTGACTTCGAAGTTCTATGAGACGATAAATTGCATTTAATTGAAAAAATATGGCTGAGAAAAAAAGTATTAATTTATTGTTATAATTTTGTTAATTTAATAATTAAATCAGTTTCAATTCAGATTATCAACATATTCTTTCAGTATTTGAGAAAGAGTTATGGAAGCTAAAATGTTTCACCATAATAATACTTGAAAAGAATTTATCTCAGAAATTAAACTTCAAAAATAAGGATTATTTCAAATCATTTAATAATAATAAAAAATATTCCCTCAAGCAGCTGCTTGCCACAGAGGTCTGACAGTAGTTTGTCAGTTAATATGCCATACTAGATCTGAGAGATTGGCTGGACCTCAGCTGATTTTCTATATTTAATAAATATTCATTTTAGAAATTTGCGTAATGATATTTTTAATATCTTTTTTCAATTAGAAAGTCCAGAAGTACTTTCCGAGATAGAAAATATAAATACATTTTGTAGAGTGTTACATTAGAAAGCAACGTCAGCAGTGATCGCTGGTTACCTAGTTAGAGCAGTACACGATAACATAGAACGTAACAGCTGCTCTGAGCTGTTAAATACCCCTCAGTCAACATCAAATGCCATTATTCGAAAAGTTGATCGTGAGGGCTTGAAATATCTAAAGCTTGATTTGGCAGTGTTTTAGCTGTTATGGAAAAAGCTGTAAAAAAAAAGTACTGCCCACTTTGAGTTCAAAGAGAAAAAGTGTTAACCCTGTTAAACGTTAACATTTCTACCTAGGTCATGCAAAAATAAATTATTTCATTGTTCTTTAAACGATGAGAGCCACATAAAAACCTTTGTAAAGTAATAATGCAGAAATTTTTAAAACCATATTTAACGAATTATGGTAGTAAGTATACTGAAGAAGTTGTACAACTCAAGCTGAATTCTAAACTCCTCTCAAGAAAAATGCTTAAATTATAAATATTTGAGCTGCTAATTCCTGGTATATTTCTGGGAGAATGTTTAAGTATTCAATAAAATCCTTGAATTGCTCAAATACTTGCATAAATATTCTTTAATGTGAGATTGTAAGATTAGAAGTAATTAAGAACTGAAATTTTAGCAACACTGAAATAAAAGAGTTATGATAAAGAGTAAATTCTGTGCTGCAGCATGAAGTTCATTTGTGTCTATTGGTAAAGTTCAAGTGCCTCTGGGACAGCATTATGCAGTAATATTATTGCGTTAAAGAATTCTGCATATATGTTATAAAAGTAAGTCATGGATTAACCTGAACTAAAGGTAAAGTGATTTAAGTTTTATTTCTTAATGTTTTAGTGAATTTTCCTTCAAATAATTATCGTTGAATAAATATTGGTCGACCACATCGCTATATACTTAACGTTAGCGTAGGTTAGCTTACCACCGAACGGTGCTGCCCTCATGTGGCAAGTTCTGAAGCTTCCCATGAGCTCTTGTTAACACGGAGATTCGCGGAAATCAGCAGGCATTCCATTACTTAGGCATCGATATAATTTTTAAAAGAAAGGAACAATCACCTAATCGGGGATCGTACCCACGACAGAAAAAAAATAAACGGCGACACCATTTTTGACGCATCTACATTAATTAAAATATTATTTTAATTATATAAATCGAACACTAGAATTGCCGTTTAAACTACAGTACACTCTCTCTTATCCGGTCTCAGCTCAATCGGCCACCGCTTTAACCAATCGTTCCAAGAAGCGAAAGCAAGTCGCCGCGTGTTTTGCTTATAGTACAGTAATTTTAATGTAATTTTGTTTATAGTATAGTATGTGCTACACAGGAGTATGTGTTGTAATCTATTAATTATTGTGTGTTACAAAATGAGTGGGTGCAAACGTAACGGTAATGTCGTTACGATGGAAATGAAATTAAAAGGTTAGAATGTATTGACAAAGGTGATCCAGTAAATCACATTTCTGATGAACTAGGTGTTGTCAAAAGCAAGGTAAATGACTGGAGAAGGAATAGAAAATCTTTACAAGATTTTTGCACTGAGTCTGAAAAAAGGCTTTCTTCTCGGTGCACTATTAAAAAGCCGAAAAATGATATTGTCGATGTTGCACTTTGGTTATGGTTCACGGAAGAGCACCGAAAAGGAACGCCAATCAATGGGCCAATTTAGAAAGAAAAAGCATTAATCTTTCATTCTAAAATCGATAATGAGTGAGATTTTTCAGCAAGCGAGTGATTTCTCGCTGGAAAAAACGGGATGGTGTTCAATATCTTGGTGTTTGTGGTGAGAAATTGTCAGCTGATCCTTTAGCAGCAAAGGAATTTTCAGGAAAACTTTTAGTGCTTATTGAAGAAGAAGACCTTTGCGCAGAACAAATCTACAATGTAGAATGAGACTGGGTTAAATTTAAACTTCTTCCAACGAAAACGTTTGTGACAGCGCAAGAAACCTCAGCATCAGGATTTTAAACAAACAAAGAAAGAATCACTGTGGCTGTGTGTAAAAATGGTGCAGGTACGCACAAACTTCCCCTTTTTGTAATTGGGAAATCAGCAAAACCTCGAGCATTCAATCATTTAAATTTAGCTGATCTCCTAGTTTACTACAGAGCTCAAAATTCTGCTTCGATAGACTCCTATTTTTAAGGAATTTTTAAGGATATACAGAAGTTGTTCAAAAAGTAAAAAATCACTTGACAAGTCTTAAAATGCCTTTAAAGGCCCTACTCATTCTCGGCAATGCCCCAACACACTCAAGCGAACTCATTTCTGACAACATGAAAGCCATGTTTTGCTTCCTATTGTAACGTCTTTAGTGCAACGAATGGATCAAGGCATGCTTCTAAATTTAAAAAGGCGATACAGGAGGAAACTTCTTTCAGAAATTCTACAGCAAACCAAAAATGATGGAATAGGACATTTAAATGCTTTAGAAACAATATATATATCAAGGATATGATCTACATGTTGGCAAGAGCTTTTTAAGAAATGCCTTGTATAACGTTTGTGAAATCATAGAGAAAACTTTGGCCCCAAGTTGAAAACTGTGTAGAAAGTACCAAAGACGACAACCCGGAAGTATCGAATGAGCCTATGCCTGCCAACGATATGACGGATAATGACAATATTTCTCTGCTTAATGACTTTAAACTGCTGCCTGGATGTGACACACTTGAAAGTAGGTGACATTGAAAAATGGTTAAAACGTGATGAACAGTTGGAAAATGAAACACTGAATGATGACGAAATTATCGATGCATTCTGCTAAGAGGGGAATGGAGAAGAAGAGGAGAATGAAGAAGAAGAGGAGAATGAAGAAGAAGATAAATAAGGGAAAGTAGCTATATTGAAAGAAAAGAAGTTTTTGATGTTGCAGTAAGATACATTGAAAAACAACAGGCCTCATCTGCGATTGATGTGATGTTTATTAAAAAATGGCAAGACTTTGCAGGTAACAAAGTGTTAAGTTCTAAGAAACAAAAGAAAATCACGGACTGTTTCAAGGAGGGTGAGTAAATTATTAATATTGTACAACAAAGTATTAATTAAAATACAGTACAGTTAGTATTTTTGTCATTTGCCATTTTTATTTATTTTTTGACACAATTTTCGGGTTAGCCGTCCTTTTGTTCTTCCGGCCAAGGTCCGATCCCTTAATGACCGGATAAGAGGGGAGTCTGCTGTATGTAAATTTGTCAGTTTTTTCGTCTCCTTTACCCTTCCTAGAATTATCAGGGTGTAATGCAGCCTGCCTCAGATTCAGTCCTCATAGCATATTATCGTCATTGGCTATTTCACTTGGGATGAAAAAGCTTTGGACGAAATGTCTCATTGGATGAATCGACTTTTGTGGAATTCTCTCATTGGACAATTCTGCTTTGGACGAGCTGTCCCATTGGCCGAATCATCTCTTTAGACCAATTGTCCATTGGCCGTTTGACGAATTGTCCATTGACCTGTTTGACGAATTGGCACTGGACTAATCAATCCTGTCAGACAAATCGGCATTGTACAACCTGGCATTAGGCGAAGAGTACATTCGCTCCAAAAATATCCGAACATTATGGTTGATTACAGAATTCAGAAAAATATCTGGCAACGGTTTTTTGGATATTAGTGATCTGGCAACCTTCATGTACACTACACGAAAGTTGCCAGATCACTAATTTCAAAACAATCGTTGCCAAATTTTTTCTTGAATATACCCTTTCTCACCTTTGAACTACTGACTGCTATTAAGATATCCTCCATTAATGATATGAACATGTATGATACTTGCAGTATACTATTCTGGTATAAAACCCTCCCCACGTTTCACTTGTAGGCAGTATCTTCTCTATTTACAAACATCATCCTGAAGCAGATGGTAACATATGTTACAAGTATACGAGGGATAAAGCATTTGAAGCCTTATCCACATGCTCAGATTCTGAGATTAGGCAACTAATCTCAGAAGCAACTAATCTCTTAGGCAACTAATTTCAATTCCACCTAAAACTTTACCCATTTTCATCTCCATTTGAGAATGCGCCCATTTGACATAAGTAAAAATATGTAGCAAGTAAACCCGAATGGGAGGGCCCCTAGAGGCTAACGTAAAGCACAAGCTAAAAATAGCATATATCATGCTGAAGAGACATAAAACGGGTAGCTTTCTTCAGAGAAAGCCCTCATTTTACAAAAGAAAAGCCTCATTTAGACTTCTTGTATTTATTAAGAACATTGTGATCGTAATGAAGCAAAGAAGAAACAATCGCATTAGGATTATTTTTAACAACCTCAAGGAATCATTTTGAGATGCATTTAATATGGGTATTTATGTGGTCGATGTCCAAATCTTTATGAAGTTGTCTGTTAGTAACAAACCAAGGGACATCGACAGCAGATCTCAATATATTATTTTGGCAAGAACTAAATCTTTTGTATATTCGTCGACAACTAATCTCAGCAAAATTTGCTTTTCTTATAAAAGGTGGATATATTGTTGAAATACATCCGTTATATATCGTTTCAATTTGTTTGATGAGCTCTAAGGATTGAATGAACTAAAGTAAATTTAATTAAATTGTTTTATAAAACAAGTGGTAGTTAATTGGTAAATTTCATATCTCTCTTTAATTTATTTTTTTATTTTCTTCACTCGTAATTTGTTGTGTTTACAATTTGTTATAATAATTCGTAACTTTTCGAATCACTACATTGAATAAAGAAATAAAACGCCATATCAATACACCTTTCACACATTTCTATCTTCTGTTGAAAGCTACGAAAGGAGACAGATTAATGGCGGTCGTAACAGGACGAGAGCGGAGAGAAAATTACTAATTCAGACCTTATGTTAGGTGGCGCTGCATTACAATTTGAATTCGTTACTTACAGTACTGTACGAATTAATTGGGACAAGCGAAGCCTGGAGAACCTCTTCTATCCGGCGACATCCAGCAATCCCTCAAACACCCAACCAAACACCCCCAAACACCCACCCAAGGTCATGTTTTGGGGATGTTTCATAGTTTCCGGGCCACAGACGCTCCACCCCATTGAAGGAATGATGGACAGCAAAAGGTATATAGGCGTTCTGGAGGCGAAAATGGTCCCAACACTGCAGAAGCTGTTTCCTAACGAAAATGGGGTATTTCAACAGGGTCTGGCTCCATGCCACAATTCTAAGCTTGCTAAGAGCTTCTCTACCCATTAACATTTGAAGGTATTGGAGTGACCAGGAAATTCATCCGATCTAAACCCCTTTGAAAATTTGTGGGCCATTATTAAAGCGCGCATATCTAAGATGGATTGCGCGACGAAAACCAAAATGATAGAAACTGTCATGAAAGTGTGGTATCACGACCCTGCAGTCAAGGAGATGTGTGGAAAGTTAGTGGCATCAATGGTCGAAAGGGTTAAAGAAATAATTAAAGCTAGAAGGGGGTCACATTCACTATTAACTACACTATTAACAAATAAATATTTTTTTTTGTCTTTGTTACTGCATTTTCCTATTGTCACAACTAATTTGCACAGTACTGTATCTGTCTTCTCCTTTTTCTGTGAACTTTACAGTTCTCTCATCGGTGAAACACTTGCCCAAAGGGACATCACCCGATGGTATCTTGGCCTCCGTATTAGTGGGCGTGACTTGCCGTGCACGTGGCAAGGACAGTATTCGTATGCAGATGGGAATGGAGAGGGGGGCGGTGCTATAGAACTTTCTAGAAGTCTGCCTAACTCATCTTCGGTATTTCTGACAGGTCAGGAGGGAGAAACAAAGGATCGAGAAAGGGGAAAAGGCAAAGGAGGCAATTCATTTCGAAATGGCGCCAGTTGTAGGATGTAGACAAAAATTGCGAAACAGGATCCAAAATCATACGATTACGACACTCTCCACAAGATAATCTTTCATTTGACAACCTAACTGTGGATGCTCATATTCGGAAGATAGAAGAACGATTTGCATATTTTACCTTTTCTATGGGTAGAAAATTACGGGGGCTAAATGTTTACATTCCATAACATTTTTGACCCCAGCATTCATTTAACGTACAATGTACTGCGTTTGGTGGAACAATTGCCCTGAGAAGCACGGAAAGTGACACTGAAATAATTACCTGAAAAAAAATTGTCAGGAGTGAAAAATATTAAATTTCAGCTGTAAGGGACAACATAGTTATCCACTTACTGATAGATGGCGCCACTTTGCGAATCAAATAAAAAATGCGGTAAAGTTAAGTCACACTAGTTGAAGGAAAACATTAGCAGTTGATGATGTAATGGTTAGCATACCTGGCCGGTTACTGGAAATATGGGTTCGAATCCCATTCATGGCACAACCAATTTTTTCAGCTGATTATTATTTTTTTCATGTCTACAGGACATCTCTTGTGATACTTTACCACGCAAAGTGACATCATTTGTAGATTGGTTTGTTTGTCACGTAACCGATAAACAAAGAGATATATCACGAGGCAAACAATAAGAAAATAGGTAAAAAATATACCAAAAAAGACGTGAAATGGTCATTAAGGTAAAGAACTTCCTTGTATATCGATTTGTAATCGATATGCCTTCCAGGCATATCGATTTGAAAACATCAAATATTCTACCTAAGATGTGTAACAAATGCTGAAAAAGTAATTAAAATGAGATTATAATTAAAAAATTCACAAACATTTAGTTTCTTTCAATTTATCAGTATGCCATATCCTCATGCAATTTCTAGTTGAATGTTTTCGGGTAATTCATAACAGAAAATAAAAATTTGAAATCAGATTAAAAGATACTTTAGAATTAATATTAAAAGTAATACATGTTTAATTAATCCTTGGCTTGAAATCCATAGAACAAAATAAACATTCGAAAACAAATGTGTGTTCAGGATATTCTGTCCCCCAGTAAATTTTCCATAATAATATTAACAGTTTATTCAACAACAAAACGACATATACTTTTAAAATGAATTTCTATTACATGTCATATAAAGTTCATAAGGTTTTGAAATAAATGGGAAAAGAAGCTAAATTGTTAGCACTAAAATTTCATAACTCCCACCCGAGAAGTACTCGCGTGTGAGAGTAATGAAGAGTTACGTTATAGATTATCGTAACATTGCGAAAACCATAACTTGTAATGATAAAGAAAGTACAAATTAACCTTAAGCAGTTTCTTGACTCAGAACTCCGACAAGAGCCTTTAGGGTTTAATACATCATAGAAAGTTAAGTTAATTTAATACACCATAGAAGTCTGAGCAAGGCGAGAACTCAGGAAAATAATTTTTCAGCAGTGGTTGGAACCCCGTCACTTTTATCCATAGACAAGCACTGTAACCACTTGGCCATATGCATATATCATATCATAATCATTTAATGAAGAACTTAGGAATTATTCAATACTTTCGTGCTCAAGATATGAATTGTTTACCGACCATAACCCATTTTTCTATTATTGTTTCGCATTTTTCACGGTTATAAGCAAATTTCGAATTTAAATTTCCACTGAGACTGACCTGAAAACTGTGAATGTTATTTCAATCCTGAACATGAGCGAAGTGTACTGGGTAACCAAGGGACTGAATAATTATAGCTTGGAAAAGCCGCCGTCCATTGATCAGACTTTAAGTCGTGGCTCAGTGTACAAGAGAGCCATATCCTCTGCACCTTGAAGAGCAAGTGGATTTATACTCACCAGGGCTTGATCTAGAGGGAAGCATCCCCCTTTCCAGAATGCTAGTTATGGTAACAGAGACAGAAATTATTAAACCTATTTATATTCTATGCATTTTTCAACAAATATTTAAAAAATATCTCAAAACCCGACGAGGAGTGTTATGCTGCATTGGAAATCCAGTCTCTTGCATTCCTCCATCCTTTAACTTATTTCGATTTAATTTTGTTTAAGATCTTTCCCCCTTTATTATTTCTGGATCCTGTCCTGCTAACTTTCATCTGTTCGCTAACAGCTGCCCAGTCAGTTCCCTTCCCACAACCTTCTCTCAGACTTTGGGGTCCTTGTTATCTGTCTATACACATACTTTTGTTAATAAGAATAAAATATGTTTTATGCTTTTAGAAGGAAAGTAATTTCGAAATTTCGGATGGATACGGAAAGGTTCATCCATCGCATGATCACATAATGAATTGGGTCAACGACAATTGAGTGGATACGACAATTGTGTAGACTACAATTGGGTGGATACGACAATTGGGTGGACGACAACTGGGTGAATATTAATATACGACAATTGGGCGCAA
The DNA here is from genome assembly GCA_038380435.1 of Ryuthela nishihirai. Taxonomy (NCBI): domain Eukaryota; kingdom Metazoa; phylum Arthropoda; class Arachnida; order Araneae; family Heptathelidae; genus Ryuthela; species Ryuthela nishihirai. The sequence continues at coordinate 40,628,248 of JAWZYU010000031.1, forward strand.
AAAAGGAAGTAATGAGAAATCATTTGGATAACTATCACTAATCCTAAAATTTCTGCCAAGAGCAAACAAATTGAATATTCCTCGTTAATATTATGTACTAGGCATTTAATAAAACGAATTTGCTTAGATATCCACATACGTATGTGGATATCTAACTTATTATGTAACTACTTATGTAGATAACTACTTATGTATTAATAATTACCACATAGCGGTAATTATTGATTTAAATATAACTACTTAGCCGAAATAATTCTAAATTGCACGAACGCACTACAGTATATGTAAATATTCTCTTTAATCTGTTTTTAAATAAAGGGTTTGCATCTTCCTTCTTTAGTCCGAAAAAACAGTACAGTGGTTTTTTTCACAGTCTGTTCCTTCTAAACGCAGTAAACAGGAAATGAAAGTTTGCTCTACGGCAAATAAAGCTTAATAGTATTATTTGCTTTCTCACTAAATGCTCCTCAATAAAGCGAAATTAATATATATATATAGTTTCTTCTAAAAGAAACAATCGGAAACCAATCAATTTATTTCCAGATAAAAATAGTGTCTTGAAACACTTTTACATCTGAGAGTTCGAAACAAAATACCCACCAGAGTTACAAACTCGCCAGTGGATAAGAGAAATACACATATTATATGCAAGCACACACGTGTTTTATGAAGTGTTATTACACTATTGAGTAATCTATATACAATTTAAATTAATAATAGAAAAATATACAACAAAGGTCAGGTAAAATTTTTATGTCATGTATATCATGCAACCAAGTTCGTAGTTTCTTCCTAAATTTATGAAGATTTCGTTCTGTTTTAATACATTCTGGCATTTCGTTCAGTATTTTAGCGGCTCTGTAGGCCAAAATGCTTCTGAATTAGAGTTTTTTAGGCTTAGAAATATAAATATTTGTATACTTACTACTTATACTTTCGTAAACTGATGTTACCAAAATTTGTTTATCCCAGTTTTTAAACAGATGCAATAGGATTCTGAATGCATGCAATTTTCCTACGGTTAACATATCGAACTCTTTATAAATATTTCTAATGCTCTCATATTTTCTTTTTTTGGCAATGCATCTTACAATACGATTTTGTACCCGAACAATTGATATTATATGAATTGAATAAGTACCACCCAAGGATGAAATTCCATAAATCAAGAACGACTTAATCCATGACTTGCGTATCATTTTTAAAACAGAAAAATCTAGAAAATTTCGAATAAAATATATATTTGCAATTTTTCCATTAATGTATTTAAAAACATACATTGTCACCCAATTTAATTTTGCACTCCGTATTCATCAACACTCTCAATTGCCTTACATATACATTTATCTCCAGCACAACTCCTGTCATTATAAAATATTTTACTTGTCTGTCTATACGATTGCCATCTCAATCTTATCAGTCGGCTTCTTTACTTTTCTAGATCCCCCCCCCACCTTTATTTATTGTTTCTACATCCGGTCATGTTAACTTTCATCCGTCCGCTAACAGTTCTCCAGTTAGTTCGCTTCCCACAACCTTCACTGAGCATTTGGGGTTCTTGTGACCTGGCTATACACTAAAATCTCAATCAAAATTTCAATGAAATGCATTAGAGAAAATCAAAACAACCGATATTGAGAATTATTCTCGGTAATCCTACTTTCGATACAACGGAATCTTAAATTTTTACTCTATTCTGTCCAATCTTAATGAAACAATTTCAAATAAAGGGAACGACTACAGGACACGAAAATGCATAGGACTACGAGTATTCTAAATAATCTGTCACTCAATAATACGAATATTTTAAAAGTCATTTACATCTAAAAGGAACAATCATAAAATGAATCAAATGTATTAAAGAAAATCAAAACAGCCGATATTGAGAATTATTCTCGCCTATCCAACCTCGGTTATAATGGAATTTTATATTCTTTTCAGCATCAATTGAATGAAGAAAAGGGAAACCAAAGAATGCAGCACAGAAAATGAAGCCGCAAAAGACGATCATTATGCTCACTAAACCGACATTCAACATAACGATATTTCTTTTCATTGAATGTTTTTCCTTCATTGAATCTTTCATTGAAACCTTTCTAAACATCGTTTTTCTCAAAAAAAATAAATAAAATAAATAAACGAAGTTTCGAAAGATTGTAGCAAATTTCCGCACTAGTAATCCATAATTCTAGCTCGAGAAAGTATTCTCGTGTGAGAACAATGAAGTGTTATGTTATAGATTTCCATAACACAGTGAAAACAACACTTGTAGTGACGATGAAAAATGAAATTACATCGGGAAACAAGATATCTTAATCAGGGAATTGTCAATCTATTCAGAATGGATTTTTATATTTCTATTATTTCTCCTTTCATATGAACAAACAAAAATAAATTACTCTTTCGAAAAGCATTCGAAAAGCCAATTTGTTAAAAAAGCAGCAAAGAATACCCAACGTTCACAGGACTATCGGTATTTTCTCTAATACGACTTTCAATAAAGCCAATATTTTAGGAGACTTTTTCTTCGAATGAAATTATCGGAAATCAAAGGAATGTATTACAAGAGCCCTAAAGAGCCTACATTATAGCTCTTTTCTCTACGTATAATTTACGAGTAAGGTATTTCAATGCAGTCTTTCCAATTGACATTTCAGAACAACGGATTATTTTTCTCCTAAATCTGTTCTTTCTGTGCGAAGCAACAGGAAACTAAAAAGATGAACTATCAGAAAAGTTCATTTCCCTTCTCCCTAATTTTACATTCAATAAAGCATTTACATCTATTCTTTCTAATCCGACAGCTTAGACAATAGATTTTTTTTCAATTTCTATTTCTTCTTAATGAAATGAGAGGAAATCAAAATCATCATCATCATCATCATCATCCTCAAGCAGCCATGGGCTACGGAGGTCCAACCAGACCATGCAATTTAGTTCTCCAAGCAAGTCTATCCTGAGCTACATCTACTGCATCTGGCCACTGCACACCAATTCTAACAAGGTCCTGTTTGACATTGTCTGCCCACCGCATCCTAGGTCTCCCCTTCTTTCTGAGGCCTTTAGGCACACCATTCATAACCCTATTCGCCAATCTATAATTATTCATACGGGCAACATGGCCAAACCAACGGAGTCTCTCTCTGCACAATATGCTGCTTAAAGGAGGTTGCAAACTCCTTTTCCTAATCTCATCATTAGTTACAAAGTTGAACCACCTAATGCCCAAGATACTGCGTAAGCATCTGGAATCAAAAGCATCTAGTTTCCTGTTATCTTGTTTACAAAGTGTCCAAGTTTCACTACCATAACTAACCCTAGAAAGAACCAAACTATTATACAGTCTAATTTTAGTCTTTAGGTGTATACGCCTATTTCTCCACACTCTCCATAGATTCTTAAAAGTCCCAGCAGCAATCCCTATTCGTCTGTTAATCTCATGCCGCACATCACCATTATCTGTTACATAGCTCCCAAGATAATTAAACTGTGACACCTGCTCAAGACTGCAACCATTCAGATTAACTGAATCACAGCCTGCCTGACCAATTTTCATCACTTTAGTTTTCTCTCTGTTTATAACCAAACCTACTCTACTACCAGTCTCATCAACAGCTCGAATGAAAGAGTTCATCTCATCAACATCATTTGCCAAAAGGGCTAAATCATCAGCATAATCTAAATCAGAAATTTTCGTATCTCCAGCCCATTTAAGGCCAAAATCTTTCCCTTGAAGTGAATTTCGCATAACATAATCAATAACCAAGCTAAAGAGAAAAGGAGACAAAATGCACCCTTGTCGAACACCAGAAGTAATGCTAAACCAATTGCTACAAGCCTTACCAACTCTCACACACGACTCAGTGTTATTATAGAGAGCTTTCATAATGTTAACTAACTTGTCTGGTATACCATATGATTTCACAATCAACCACAAATTATAACGATCAACAGAGTCGAAAGCCTTTTTGAAATCAACAAAGCTAGCAACCAAAGGTTTCTGAAACTCTAAACATTTCTCAAGAATCTGCCTAAGTGAAAATATCTGATCTACACATCCCCTACCACTTCTGAATCCACATTGCTCATCACGCAATTGCCTGTCAACCAGATTCTTAATTCTATTAAGCACAATCATGGAAAGAACTTTACCTGGAACAGAGAGTAGGCTGATACCCCTATAGTTATCACAAGAACTGCGATCACCTTTTTTGAAAATAGGGATAACAATAGCTCTGGTAAAATCCTTAGGAACCATGCCTTTATCATAAAAGATATTCAGAATTTCAGTCATCCAAGTGGTAACCGAAACATTCCCAGCTCTAAGCATTTCCGTAGTAATTTCATCTACCCCTGGGGATTTATGAAGTTTAAGTTTAGAAACAGCCAAAATAACTTCAGATTGTGTTATAGGGCCAACATTAAAGCCACCAATGCATCTATCATCATTGCAAACAATGGGAGTAGAACTAACTACATTGTTTAGAACATCACTGAAATGCTCAGCCCACCTAGCCATGACAGAATCCTCCCCTTCTATAACCTTACCTTGTTTATCCTTCAATCCTTGTATGCCTGTCCGTTTTCTACCACACAAAACATTAACTATCTGGTACAGCTCTCTGCTGTTGTGCTGTCTAACTGCTTCCTCGGCTTTGTCAGCCAAACCATCAAGCCAAAGATTCTTATCAGCAGCTAACTGATCCTTTACAAGTTTATTAAGGTCTCTGTAATGCTTTCTATTAGGACTAGTAGGGTATTGATTAAGGGCATTCCTGCAGTTCTTTCTTTCCGAAATAAGCTCAAGAGCCTTATCACTCAGATAATTTTGCCTTTTCTGCTCCTTTTTTCCTAAAAGAGTACTGTTAGTGTCCAAAAAAGCCTGTTTAAAATGATCCCATTCTTCCTCAACTTCAGTAGTAAGCAAAACATGACTGTCATAATGACTAAGTAACCTATCATGATAAGCTTTGGCTATAACTGGATCTTTCAGAGCTTCAGTATTAAAAGTAAATTTTTTAACCCTAGCACAACACTTTTTAAGTTTAAGTTGCAACACACTTTTAACAAGGTAATGGTCAGATCCAATTTCAGCTCCCCTATATGCCCTGGTATTCCTAACAGAACTAGTCCATTTGCTGTTAGTTAATATGTAATCAATCATATTCTTATGCAGCCCATCAGGTGAAACCCATGTGTACTTATGTATGTCGCGGTGTTTGTAATAAGTGTTAGTTATTCTGAATCCATTGAGTTTACTTACCTGTAGGAGACGTTGCCCATTGCTATTGCAGCTACCAATACCAAAAGGGCCTATTACTCCTCCCCAAAGGTCAGAGTCAGTACCAACTTTGGCATTGAAGTCACCAAGAACAAGGGTAATATCTCCTTTCTTGACAGAATTCAAAATATCCTGAAGTTGTTCATAAAACCTATCCTTCTCATCCTCATCGGCATCCTCAGTGGGGGCATAACAGCAGATAACATTCAAGTCTTTAACGCTTGTCTGAAATTTTGCTGTAAGAAACCTTTCATTAATGCACTCATATCCTAGAAGAGCATCGCTAGCGTGTCTGCTGAGAAGCAGACCCACGCCTTGGTGATGCTTATTGTCGTCCCTCCCTGAAAAGAGAAATTTAAGATTATTTTTAAGAATCTGACCTTTATCTGTCCATCTGGTCTCTTGCAAGCCGAGAATATCTAAATTATAACGGTGGAATTCTTGTGTGAGGACATCAAGAGAAAAAGCTCTGTGCAGAGTCCTCACATTCCAACTACCTATGGAGAGAAAATGGTTAGTGGGATGTTTAAAGAAACTATGTTTATTGAGAGAGGGAATGCCGACAATATCAAACAGCCCCCTAATCGCAGACATGGGGCAAAGACCCGTTCCCCCACTACTAAAGGCTGAAGCCATCTACACTGGAAGACTTCCTCCAATGCAGAATTTGACGATGCCAATAGAAGCAAAGAGTTCAGGTGCCTGCGATGACTTCTGCTCAGGATTATCCACCAGCTGATAAACATATCCTGTGAATCTATTCACTTGGGGCTGTCAACCCACAAACAAAAAGAAAACACAGCGGAAGATTTTCCCTCCACAGAAGCCCACCAGTGCAGCAAAATCAGGATCCATAATCAAGCTCAGAGCCATATATCTGTCCAGTCCAGTAGGTTTATATGGTCAGCACCAGGACCCTGTGTGGTTGACCACTCCTCAGCAGGGTAGAAAAAAAGAAAAGTAGCCATAGTTGTCCAGATCAGTAGGCCACACTAATCTGGCAGCCCTCCCCTTCCGTTCACTTCCACAAGAGAGTATCTCTTTTGAAAGTTACTAACGGTCCGCACCACGAGAATACCGTACATCTATTAATAATCTCATTAATCCGACTATCAATAAAAAAAATGTTTGGTGCGGAAGAAGAAATCAAGCTAACATAACAAAAGAAAATACAGAATAAAATATACATCTTTTACCTCTAAATCGGTAACTGACTGAAAAATGAGTTTTATCGCAAGTCAGGTTACAGAGAAAAGATATAAATATCAAATCTGCCGGTTTTCTATAATCATCTTTACTCCCATTTGATTTCCGATTCTGTAGTTCAGAAGGATTGGAATTATAAAACAATCCATTTCAATGAATTGTTGGATTAGATAGGTTATTGTTGTCATAACTCGTCTTTGGCGAGCTTTATTCGCTAATGTAATCGTTTCCTCGGATGACTTTAGCTTTTACTGCTCGCGAGGAGAATTATACAGAAACATTTTTGCTGTTATCGCAAACCCTATAATTGGCCAACATTCAGGCGAAAGCAGCAGTTGTTACATGTCAGTATTTAGTACAATTTAGTGAATGTCTCACAATTGTAAAAACATTGGAAAAATCAGTTAAAATTAAATAAATTTGTAACGCTACCCTACAATTAAAATTGCAAATAATAACTTAAAATTTGTATTTGGATGAGGGGGGGGCGTCGCAAAAAGACATTTACTATTCGCCAAGTCCGTTTTTATAGAGCTTAATGTTCTCCTCTCAGAAACGTTGCAGGATCCTGAATTTTACAATTTAGGTTCCTTAATGCGTTTTCATTTCAGGTTCTTTCGTTTAGAAGGAGTAGATATTAAAAATATCGTTTAAACCAAAGTTTTATTAGAATGAAAAAGTGTAAACCCTGCTGTATCCGTATCTTGTAATTCTTTTATTAGAATTCATTCAGAAAATTTGCTATAAAAATATCGATTCCGCTGATATATCTGATCAGAAAGAATGGATTCAAAGCTTTTTTTTTAAAAGCGACTAAGGGAAAAATAAATGTAATGTCGGCTGCTTACATTTCTTGTGCGTTTCTTATTGTTTCATTCCGAAGATGAAAACTAAAAAAAAATCGTTTCATTGAAATATCGTAGTAGTGAGAATATTTACAATTCTACTCAGTTTGACTTCCGAGAATGGTATCTTTTGATATCACTATTCGTTTTTGTTGAGAAAGTTTGCTGGGAGTAGGAGGTGGCTCAGTCGGTAGCTCGCCAGGCTTGTAATCTGCAGTTTCCAGGTTCGAGTCCCAGCTGGGTCAGCGTTGAGATTTATCTCCGCAAAACTCCTCACCCTTCCCACGGTCAGTAGGGGACACCGATGGGCTTGTAAAGGTCACCGTCTGTCGGATGTGACATCAAACCATGACCCAGCATGCGGAAGAGTCATATACTGTGCACCCTAAAGAACAGGCTGGAGAGCCTTCATTGGAGGCTACCATCTGCCTCCCAACAACTGTTCCAATGGATCTCCAACCTTCTCTGTTCTGTCCCTTTGGAGTCCTTATGAGCTGGGTCATTTAGCAGATTGTGGGCAAAAAAAGTGCCGCTCACAGGTAAAAACAACCCAACTCAGAAAATTTGCTGTACAAAATAAAATTCGTTTCAGTCAAATTCAGTTGAAATAAAAATTATCGTTTTTATTCTGCTTTCTCTAATTTTTATTTATGTTCATTCAAAGGAATTTCCAAACAAATTGAATTAGTATAAGACCAGACAGAATCAATGTTGATCCTGGCCCTGAACGTATTCTTTCCTGGATTCCTTCGATTATCGATATTCAATTAATACATTTTAATCAAAGTCGTATTATAGAGAATAGATACAAATGCATCATTAATCACGGATTAACTAAAACACTGTGCAAATATCGTCTGTTTTAGCTTCCCAAAGCCATTCCTTTGATATTCGATTGGTCAGTTCAGAAAGCAAAGGACGTTTCGTTTTATTCAATGAAGGAATAGTAAGAATACATTGTAATGCAGATTGCGTTCCTGTAGATGCGTTCCTTTGTCTAAAGATTGCTCCACATAGATGGCTTCATGCTTTTCTATTTACGACTGTGTCTATCAGAAGACCTTCAAATTATTCTTTTATTGAATGAGAATACTAATAGTCTTAATTTCTTTCATTTCCTGCAGTCCGTTATTGTTCTTCCCGATTGTTTTGCATGGAATGAACAGAATGGAACAGAAATATAAAAATCTGTTGTAGCGAAAGTCAGCTTAGTGAGAATGATTCTCAATATCGTCTATTTTGAAAGCCTTTAATATGTTTTTTCCGATTGTTTCTTTTGGAAGTAAAGTATCTTGATAATATTCGTTTCACCAAGTGATTCGTTTCACCAATTGAGAATACTAGTAGCCCTGCTGTATTTTCGTTTCCCGTAGTTGTTTGAACGAAAGTCGGTTTAGTGAGAAAAATTTTCAATCTCGGCTGCTTCGATTTCCTGGGATGGATTCGATTGATTTCCGATTGTTTCTTTGAGAAGAAGAGGATTAGTTTTGTTCATCTTTCGTTTGCTACGTTTAGAAATAACTGACTTCATAAAATATCCGCCGTAGTGCAAAGTTGGATTAAAGAGATTAGAAGCCAAACCTTCATTGAAAACGGATTAAAGAGAATACATACAAATACTGAAGGGCGTTCGTGTAATACAGAATTGTTTTGGTCAGAAGGAATAGGGTTATACAAATTTTCTCTATATTCAATGTGGATTAAAGAGAACAGATGTAAGTATTGACTATGTTGATATCTAAACATTTTCGTTTTATCAAATGCTTGATTGGTTCAAGCACTTGAACTAATCAATCTTCTTTCAAGAGATTTCCAAGGAGTTTTAAATTTGTTTGCTCTAGGCAGATATTTTAGAATTAGTGTTAATAGACAAATAGTTTCTCATCATTTCTTCCTTTTCCAGGATTCTCAAGGGAATGACCCGGCGTATCATTTAACTCTTCAGCTATTTGTTGTAGAATATGGTTACTATTTACTACTGATTCCTGAGCAAATATTTAAAGAACAAAATACTACAGATAAAAATTGGAATTGGTTTCGGGAAATACTTTGTTACGGTTTCCAGTTTGAAATCTGTCTATATAACGGACAAAATACGTTCTCAAAATTAAATATTAGAAGTACGAGTTGTGAGAGATTAAAAGAAAGTACCCTTCAACTGAGTAGCACAAAAGGAGGAATCATAGCTTTGAATTTTTAGTTACTCATTTAAGCCACTCGTTATTTTATTTTTCAATCACTTCAATCGACGATTTTACATAAAGTACTGCAATTTTCATTATACTTCAATTTATCATGATAGAGGGTCTCATTTACAATTTGTCTCCAGGTCCCCCAAATTATCAATCGAACTTTACCCTTCAAACAGTTCCTTGAACAGAGGTCTGAAAGTCAGTATAATGCAAGACATAAAAGACAGTCTGGCAAATTAAGACCTTTTGTTTTTCTGTGTCCCAGGAGAAACGAAAAATAGACTAGCCATAAGAGACTTGTAGGTGATTATAACAGATGTTAATAAATATGTTTTCCGCTTCATTGAAACATTTTACGGTAAGTTGGGGAAGGGAGCAGTGACAGAAAGATATAATTCAAGTGCGAATAAAAAGTATACAGAACAACATATTGGGTTATTTCTATTAAAATGCAAAGGGAAGAGGCGTTAAAGGTTGTAAACCTTTCCCGAAGTGTCAACTGAATTACACAATTTGCTGCCTTTTTTTAATAAATCTACTTAGGTGAGAAAGGGGCACCACAGGGCTTGAGAAGGCTGCGGTTCGTTGGATGGGACATTAGCCGTGTCCACGTTTATAGGAGAGTCCGGTGCCTACCTAATGGAATGCCTGCCGATTTCACGACTTGAAGCGATAGCAGCGCTAGTTACGTTTTCGTCCGTTGTAGCGCTGGCGTTCCGCTGTTTTACTTGCTACTTGCTCCTTTGTAGCCTACTTTATTACGTTGTTTAGCGCTAGTTTTAAAATTGGATTCTGATAAGGATTTGTTCATATGTGAGTTATTTATTGTTCTATCTATTTGCTGCAGTTTCTAAAGTATAGTTTTAACAATGGTATATTGCTGTGTGCCGTTTTGCAGAAGTGAAACTTGTAAAACAAAAATCAGTTTTCATCACATAACTTCCAAGTTTGATTCGCGAGACAAGTGGCTGAAATGGTAAGGTCTTTATAATTACCTTCATAAGTTTGTTATTGGCATGAATAATTTGAAAAATGTTTCATAGATTACTTTTGGTAAAATAACATTTCTGATATTTTAAATTTATCGGTATTGTAAGCAAATGAAAGTAATTCCTATTAACTTAAATGATAAATATTTCAGTGGTAAATTCCTGTTATATTTCTGATAGAACGTTTCAGTATTCAACAGAATCCTTGAATTGCACAAATACATGTATAAATATTCTTTAACGTGAGATTTTAAGATCAGAAGTAATTAAGAACTGAAATTTTAGCAACACTGAGTTGGGTTTTTTTGCATCTGAGCGGCAATTTTTTGCACACCATGGGCTAAATGGCCAGGTCACATGGACCCCGAAGGCGCAGAGAAGGTTGGGGGAGGGGACCCACTGGAACAGCTGTTAGGGAGACAGATGGTAGCCTCCCGTCAAGGCCATCCTGCGTGTTCTTTAACGTGCACAGAGTATGGCTCTCCCACACACGGGCCACGGCTTAACGTCCCATCTGGCGGACGACGGCCTTTCCAAGCCCATCGTTGTCCCCTACTGACCGTGAGCAGGGCGGGGAATTTTGCGGAGATAAATTTCAACGCTGACACAGTTGGGACTCGAACCTGGGAACTACAGATTACGAGCCTGGCGCGCTACCGACTGAGCCACCCCCGCCCCAACAACACTGAAATAAAAGAGTTATGATAAAGAGTAAATTTTGTGCTGCAGCATGAACTTCATTTGTGTCTATTGATAAAGTTCCAGTGCCTATGGAAACAGCATTATGCAGTAAAATTATTCCGTTAAAGAAATTCTGCATATATATTATAAAAATAAGTCATGGATTAACTTTAACTGAAAGTAAAGTGCTTTAATTTTTTTATTTATTAATTTTTTTTAGTGAATTTTCTTCCAAATAATTATGGTTGAATAAATATTGGTCGACTAGATCGCTATGTACTTAACGTTAGCGTAAGTTAACTACCGCGGAACGGTGCTGCCCTCATGCGGCAAGTTCTGAAGTTTCCCATGCGCGCTTGCTAACACGGAGATTCTTGGTAATCGGCAGGCATTCCATTACATAGGCACGGGGAGAGTAATAAGTTGTATACCTTAAAAAACAGACTGTGTGACATTCACAGGAGGTTTCCATCTGTCTCCTAACAGCTGTACACTGGATTCAATTCCCAAATCTTCCGTGAGTCCTTGGAGCATTTCTCATCTGGACATTTACCCAATACGTTGAAAAACGTACAGCTCAGAGGTATAAGAGTCCAATCTCTCCTACATACACTATAGATAAATGTTTAGTTTTGAAACAACCTAAAATATGTTTGTTTTTATATTTTAAATAATGACAGATTTTTATGCCCTTTCTCATGGTTTAATTCAAAGCTTCGAATTTTGAAACATGTCAGATAAAGAGCAACGAAGATTTTCTTAAAACAATTACTACCAGGCATTTGCTATTGACGTCATATCCCGATTGTTCCTCAATAGATGATTTCAAGATGACATTGATTTGAAACAATTAAATTCCGTTTGACGAAACAGAACACAAGTTTGAACTGAATTATTTGGCTTCCTTTGTGCTCTGATTACAGTCGTATCACTTATAGAGAGAAGAAACAAGTCCTCGCAGATCCTTGGAGACCTCCAACCTGGGTCGCCGTCAAGCAGGTGAGAGCGAAGACACGGTTAAGTGCAGAGGTAGGTGGAATGTGATTATTAGCAATTTCACATCTTATGTAATTTAGTTCTAAGGAACAGAACGCTTTGTAAACTTTGGCTGTATTGTAACTTGTAAAATTGACAACATTCGGATTTTAGAGATAGAAATTTCAGAAACATTTGAATCTTGAAAATAAATCCATTTTTTTCCCAATGTTTTACACTGGGCGGGGGTGGCTCGTAATCTGCAGTTCCCAAGTTCGAGTCCCAGCTGGGTCAGTGTTGAGATTCATCTCCGCAATACTCCTCGCCCTGCCCATGTCAGTAGGGGACACCGAAGGGCTTGAAAAGGACACCGTCCGTCGGATGGGACGATAAGCCATGGCGCCTTGTGCGGGAGAGCCATACCCTGTGAACGCTAAAGAACATGCTGAATGGCCTTGATGGGAGGCTACCATCTGTCTCCCAACAGCTGTTCAATTAGGTCTCCTCCCCCAACCTTCTCTCAGCCTTCGGGGTCCTTGTGACCTGGCCATTTAGCCCATTGTGTGCAAAAAAGTGCCGCTCAAATGTAAATCAACCTACCAACCAACCAACACTTAAAAAGTTGTTTTACACTTAAAAATATAAATTGCGAAATAAAAATATAAAAAAACCCACATTAATATCAAAATCTAATTTTTAATTTTTCTTCTTATAAAAATATTGGCTAAAAGATTTATGAATAGGGTAGAACACAAATTTGAACTATTGAACAGAAATAAATGCGCTCCACACTTTCAGAAAAGAAGTTTTGCCAAGGTGTTTGGCATTTATCTTAATTTTCAAATAAATACAAATGAAAAGCAGCTCATTTGAATGCAACCAATAATTCATTTCCTATTGTGTGCAACTATATAATTATTTATATATTCAATTAAAAATTCGAGTGCAAGAGAGGGAAATCACTTAATTTTCATTCAAAAAAAATGTCTTCTGACCTATCGTGATATAATAAGCACCGAATAATTAAATTGTTAGCCCCCCCCCCCAAAAAAAAAACCCATAGATTAAAGTGTCTTCTTTTAGGTACGATACTTTTGTTGTTACATTGAGTTTGGGACATAGCTTTGCTGATCTCAGCGTCATTAAAATCCTGAAGAATAATCAGAGTCAAATTCAATGAGCGGCCATTCATTTTCTTCATTAGGGGTTCTCAACGTCGGGTACGCGGTAAAATGTTCTGGGGTACGCCCTGAGAACTCAAAAGTCGTTAGATATATGTTATTTATATATATGTGTGTTTTATTTTATTCCCATTGTTATACTATAACTATAGTTTTATCTATCTATACAAGGGGTACAGTACCACAGTTACATACACATTTCGAGGTGGTACGTGAAGCATAAAAGGTTGAGAACCACTGATCTACATGATGCTTAGAAACAAGACACACACACACAAAATATTCATTGCTGCTATGAACACCTTGACTAGGATTAAACATAGGGTTTACCCGCTGCGTTATCTTCATTTTATTTTCGAAGAATTTTTAAGATAATAAAGACAGCTTTTTTTCTGGAAAAACTAAAACAAAATAACTTTATCGTATAATTGGCTTTTAAGTACAATTCTCATTGAATTAGAATACAGGCTGCATTCTAATTTGCAGACCAATTTGGTCTGTAAATGTTAGCTAGGTAGTCACTGGAAAGAGAGATAGTCACCAATCCCTGTAATGATGCATAGAACAGGGCAAGCCTAGCACATAATGTCCGACCCGGCTTTATCGTGGTGCGGGCCTTTAAGTCCTTTCAAAAGAGATACTCTCTTGTGGAATGGAACGGGAAGGGAAGGTTGCAAGATTAGTGTGGCCTACTGATCTGGACAACTATGGATATTTTTCGTGTTTTCTACACTGCTGATGAGTGGTCAACCACAGAGGGACCTTGCCCTGACCATATATACCAGCCTGAACGGAATTATGGGTCTGAGCTTGATTGTGGATCCTGAATTTGCTGCACTCGTAGGCTTTTGTGAAGGAAAAATCTTCCGCTCTCTTTTCTGTTTGTTTGTGGGTTGACAGCCCCAAGTGAATAGATTCACAGGGTATGTTTATCAGCTGGTGGATAATCCAGAGCAGAGGTCATCGCAGGCACCTGAACCCTTTGCTTCTACTGGCATCGTCAAATTCTACATTGGAAAAAGACTTCCAGTATAGATAGCTACAACCTTTTTTGCAGGTACGGGTTTTTGCCCCATGCCTGCGATTAGGGGGATGTTTGATATTGTCGGCATTCCCTCTCTCAACAAACATAGTTCCTTTAAACATCGTAACCATTTTCTCTCCATAGGCAATTGGAATATGAGGAATCTGCACAAAGATTATTCTCTTGATGTCCTCACACAAGAATTCCACCGTTTTAATTTAGATATTCTCGGCTTGCATGAGAACAGATGGACAGATGTAGGTCAGATTCTTAACAATTATTTTAAATTTCTCTTTTCAGGCAGGCAAGGTAATAAACATCACTAAGGCGTAGGTCTGCTTCTCAGCAAACATGCTAGTGACGCGCTTCTAGGGTATGAGTGTATTAATGAAAGGTTTCTTACAGCAAAATTTCAGACAAGAATTAAAGACTTGAATGTTATTTGCTGTTATGCCCCCACTGAGGATGCCGATGAGGATGATAATGATAGGTTTTACGGACAACTTCAGAATATTTTGAATTCTGTCAAGAAAGAAGATATTACCCTTGTTCTAGGTGTTTTCAGTGCCAAATATGGTACTGATTCTGACCTTTGGAAAGGGGTGATAAGCCCTTTTGTTATTTGTAACTGCAATGGCAATGGGCAACGTCTCCTACAGGTAAGTAAACTTTATGGTTTGAAAATAACTAACACTTATTACAAACAGCGTGACATACATAAGTACACATGGGTTTCACCAGGTGGGCTGCATAAGAATGTGATTGATTAATGTATCATAAAATGGGGTATTCTATTAATAGAAAAGAATTTTAACGTGATCGAAAAAATTAAATGACACCATTTTATGGTGTAACAGAATATCATATTCTAATGTAAGTTTACACCCGAGAAAGTATAAGGTTACACCTGAAACAAACTGTTGTAAGTTAACATAAACACCCTCTAAAAGTGGAAATTCAAACTAATAGATGAGTGGGAAAATGCAAATACTATTTTTCTTACAATTATAACTTCCACTTACTTTTCTTTATTCTTTTTTCATTTATATCTTCAAATAAACGACATGTATTTCCAACTGACTCTCTAAAGTTAAGGGGTCTAAGCACAATGCTATCCCTGGAGTTAAAGGGATTGTTGTAAGTGTAAACCTCTTGGCCCTTACATTTCCCCACCAAATTTGAAGTTTCAAACATCAATTGCTTGCAAATTATTTCAAAATTTTCTATTCTTCAATCTTTTCCATAATTAGAGGGCATCTATTACGTTATTGGGATGTAGAAAAAAAAGAATCCTAACTTTAAAGCGATGCGTATTAAACTGCAAAAAGGGACTGGTAGTTTTGGATTTCTAAAATCTGAAAACAGTTGACATTATGCTGATAGAAGACAAAATTGAAAACATTTCATCGTTTTTTTAAAAACTAGCGAAAAAGCATAAATATTTTAAGGTAACATAACAGAAATATGGTAAATGTTCGCTTATATCAAGGATGTCTTCACTTAAACGTTGCAATAAAAGAATATGTGATGCACGAACATTTGGATATAAAACAATCCGTAAGAATTAGCGTTTGGTTGTTTTACCTCGGAGTGGCAATTATTTGCACACAGTGTGCTAAATGGCCAGCCACAAGGCCCCCGAGGGCTCTCAGAATGTTGGGGACAGGTACCTACTGGAAAACGGTTAGAAAACAGATGGTAGCCTTACGCGAAGACCATCCAGCATGGTCGTTAGCTTGCACAGGAAATGGCTTTGCCCCTCACAGGGCCACGGCGTCACGTCCCACTGGACGGATGACGTCTTCCCAAGACCATCAGTTTCTCCTACTAAACGATGGCAAGATGGAGACTTTTGAGGACAAATATCTCAATGCTGGCCCAGATGCGACACGAACCTGGGAACTGCAGATTATTAGCCTGGAGTACTACCGATTAGCGTCCTCTCACCGCTGCCTCTAACAGTAAGAGGTCAATGCCTTCAAACTCGAAGTTTTGGGGAACACTTGTGGGTATTTTTTAGACATATCCATAAATGGTTTAGATTGTAATCTTTAAAAATCCAATGTTATTTCCGAGAATGGCATTTAGGTGATTTATTTTCAAATTAGTAAACATTTCCCCCTATGTTTAAAGGATGAAAAAACTTTTCTTTTCCTTTACTCCTATATATATATCAAACTTACCCATTTTAGTTTTAATATATAATCATTTTATCCATTTTAAAGCCTTGTAATTTGAATTCACTTTATTCTTATCCATTTTTTTATTCTTATCCATAAAAATAGTTCACACTGCAAACTACTCTAATAAAATTAAAAACGGTCAAACCACTTACGTGTCATTACATTTACTAATTTTAGTAAATTTATTTCTGCAATTCAACCTTTTGTTATAGTTATAACGAAATCTTCTTCAAAATATCTGTAAGTTATTCAATCGCATTACAAAGTTCTTTAGTTATGATATTTAAATGTGAATTTTAGTAGTTGAAGGGTTATTTAATTCGTTTTACTGCATTTAACCCCTGCTACAATTGTTTTAACTGCATTTAAGCTCTGCTACAATTTAACCTCTGCTCATTTGCGACACACATTTTAAGGACTTCGACATTAAGAGTATCGATCTCTGAAAACATTTTTCAAAAGTTTACAGCTCGTTATAAACTAAGGGAAAATTCATATACACCTTTTTTTAGGAGAATTATCTACTTTTAAAGAGATCGTTTGCCCTCCAAAATTTCTCTCACAGGGTGTACCAAAAATAAATGAACGAAACGGTTTGGCCATTCGTTTCAGCTAATATCGTTTCCAGCTAACACGACACATCGCAAAACGGATAGCGAGTCAAAGACTAGACTGTTCTTTGTGGCAGGAAAGGTGAATCATTTGCAAGACACATTTTAGAGACTTCGACATTAAGAGTATCGATCTCTGAAAACATTTTTGAAAAGTTTACACCTCGTTATAAACTAAGGGAAAATCCCTATAATAAAACAATTTTTTAGAAGAATTCTCTACTTTTTGAAGAGGTCGTTTGTCCTCCAAAATTGCTCTCAGAGGGTGTACCAAAAATAAATGAACGAGAAGTTTTGGCCATTCATTTCAACTATCATCGTTTCCAACTAACACGACACATCGCAATACGGATAGCGAGTCGAAGATTAGGTTAATAGGCTGTGCTTTGTGGCAGGAAAGGTGAATCATTTGCGAGACACATTTTAGGGATTTCGACATTAAGAGTATCGATCTCTGAAAACATTTTTGAAAAGTTTACATCTCGTTGTAAAGAAAGGAAAAATCCTATAATAAAACACCATATTTTAGAGGAATTTTCTACTTTTGGACGTCGTTTGCCCCCCCCCCCCCCCAAATTTCACTCACAGGGTATACCAAAAATAAATGTACGAGGCAGTTTGGCCATTCATTTCAGCTAACATTTTTCAACTATCCAGGACTCGTCACTACTCAGCTAGCGAGTCAGAGATTCCTGGTAATAGGCTGTGCTTTATGGCGTGAAAGGTGAATCATTTTGCGAGACACATTCTTAGTGACTTTGATATTAAGAGTATCCGTCTCTAAAAATATTTTGGAAAAGTTTGGAGTTCGTTAAAAACGAAGAGGGAATCCGTAGAAAAAATACGCTTTTTACAGGAATTCTCTACTTTTTCGATATGTCATTTGACCTCCAGAATTTCTCTCACAGGATGTATCAAAAATAAATCAATAGCGAGACCATCCGGCCATTCCTTTCGGTTAATGTTTCGTTTCAGAAAAGAACACAGCTCAACGCTGAAGAGTAGCAGGTGAGAGGTTATTTTGAAGAATGAAAAAAGGGAGTGGTGTGTTTACGGCAAGCATTTATAACCCGTTCACTGACGCAAATTCCACCGTCCGTCGGGTGAGACGTTAAGCCATGGACCCCCGTGTGCGGGAGAGCCAACTTTAAAGAACATGCTGGATTACCTTGACTGGCGAACAGCCTGTTTCAGTGAGTCCCATCGATCTTCTCCGAGCCTTCAGCGGTCTGGGTGACCTGGCCATTTAGCCTATGGTGTGCAAAGTGCCACAGAGAAGTAAAAAAAGTAACGTAGCCCAGTGCCCAGAACCTACCAACAGCTGTTCTGGTGGGTCCTTTTGACGTTCTCTGAGCCTTTAGGGTCCGGGTATCTGGCCATTTAGCCCACACTGTGCAAAGTGCAGCTCAGAAGTAACGTAGCCTTGCGCAGATGTCCTCGACGGTCAACTGCTTCGGTGGATTCCCTCGACCTTCTCCGAGTCTTCGGGGTATTGGTGACCTGTTCATTTAGCCCATAGTGTGCAAAAAAGTGCTACTCAGAGGTAAAACAACCCATTTTAATCTCTTCCCCCCTCTCTGCCTATTGCACAGCGTTTAAGAGAGTGGGAATTGGTCGCAACCTGTATTCTGACCGTCTCTTTGAGGGGGTGGGTAGGTGTCCTCTCTATTTATTGGGCAGAGAGACAATTTATTGTCCGAGGATGATAAGAATGATCCGAAAGTAACTGAGTCCATTGAGTCCATATTTCTGAAGACGCTTGGCCGACGTTCGTCAGATGGGACGTGACCTCCCTGTGCTGGAGAGCTCTGTGGACGTTAAAGAACATGCTGGTCCCTTCTCTCTGAGCCTTCGGGGTCCGTGTGACCTGGCATTTGTGCGAAAAATGCCGCTCAGATATCCAACCCGTTTATCTCCACCCACTGTTGTTGCAACCCAGGAGAGTGAGTTTCGGGCGTGCAACGCAACACAGAACTCTCTAGAGGGGGAGGGGAGTCTGAATTTTTACCCATTGTGCAAAAGGAGATTGACTTTTTGGGGGTCCAAGGAATGGGAGGGGGTTGGTGGTAAAAAGAATGGGATCTCGTGAATCATTCCGTGCCGAAAGTAACCGAGCATGAGCAGATGCAAAAACCTACTGCACAGTGTTTCTCCATGCCGCAAGTGACCGAGTGTTATTTTTTTCCCGACAGAAGGAAGTGTTGCCAGCCTAAGCATCAGGCAGTGTTTTCTCCCTCAATGCACGAACCATCTAATGGCCACGTGGTGGATTTAAGACCCAGTTAGAAACCACTAATGGATAGCAAGCACTTTTCCCCTCAATACACGCAGAGGCCTTATGACGAGGTCCGTAGGAAGCAGTCAGTTTTTTCCGCACTGCACGAACCGTCGTATGGCCACATGGTGGAAATAAGGCAGAGTTAGGAACCACTAACGGATAGGCAAGCACTTTTCCCCTCAATACATGCAGAGGCCTTGCGACGAGGCCCGGAAATCAAAGGTACACGTGATCTTGTGTCACGCACTGTTAAAAGTACGTCCGCCACGTACGTGTGCACTGAAACCATAATTTGCCATAGTTGAGACCATTCATACGGCGCGTTCAACCCCCTCCCCCCTCCATCATCTCCTCACTTACTTCCCCATGTCTCCGTCCTGTCCACCGAGCCTTCGGGGTCCAGGTGACCCAGAAAATTTAGTCCACGGTGTACAAAGAGGCAGTCAGAGGTAATGCCACACCCCGTGCACGTTAAAGAACACACTCTATGACCTTGATGAGAGGCTACCATTACCAAAACAGCTGTTTCTCCCGGACCTTTTCTGAGCCTTCGGGGTACATGCAACCATTTAGCCCATACCAGGAAAAGTGCCACTCGGAGGTAAAACAACCCAACCACTTCGTTTCATCTTCAACCGCTATAGAGCCAGGAAGGTCCTTTAAAACCCATTTATAATTTACCCCGACGGGCTTGGGAATACTGCCGTCCGTCGAATGGGACATAAAGTCGTGGCACGTAAAGCCCTTACAGGTCGGTGCTTTTCGTCATGTCGGGAACCTTACGGATGACACTTTTTGGTCTCCAAGGTTCCTAAGAGCCTTACAGGACTCGCCACTTTGGTCTCCGGGGATGTAACGCCATTACGAGTCGGTGTTTTTCATCATGTCGGGAACCTAACAGCCTTACGGGATTGTGCTCTAAGGGCGTTATCATCTCAACAGAGCAAAAGGTGCCTTCCCCTACCGTCGTTAGGGTCCTGGGAGACAAAATTTGTGCCATCCCACAAGGCCATTAGGGACGCATGTGACAGGGTTGCACCGTCCTGTAAGGCCATTAGATTTCCATTGTGACGAAAAGCACCGACCTGTAAGGGCGTTATGGTCCTGGAAGACCAAAGTGGCACAGTCCCGTAAGGCCGTTAGGGACCCGAGAGACCAAACTGATACCATGCCATAAGGCCGTTAGTGTACCGGAGAAACTAATGGCCTTAGGAGATGTCACAATTTTGGTCTCCTGGGTTCCTAAGAGCCTTATGGGACTGTGCCACTTTGGTCTCCTCAGAGAGTAATGCCCTTACGGGTCGGTGCTTTTCGCACATCGGGAAGTTAACGCCCTAACGTGACAGTGCAATCTGGTCACATGGGTCCCTAATGGCCTTATGGGATGGAACACTTTGGTCTCCCGGGACCATAAAGCCCTTACGGGTCAATGCTTTTTGTCATGTCAGGAACCTAACAGCCTTACGGATGGATCTAAGGGCGTTATCATCTCAATAGAGTAAAAGGTACCGTCCCCTAACATCGTTAGGGTCCTGGGAGACCAAATGTGTGCCATCCCATAAGGCCGTTAGGGACGCATGTGACAGGGTTGCACCGTCCTGTAAGGCTGTTAGATTTCCCACGTGATGAAAAGCACTGACCCGTAAGGGCGTTATGGTCCTGGGAGGCCAAAGTGGCGCAGTCCCGTAAGGCTATTAGGGACCTGAGAGACCAAACTGACACTGTGCCATAAGGCCGTTAGGAGATGCCACAATTTTGGATGTCAAATAAGGCAGAGTTAGGAACCACTAACGGATAGGCAAGCACATTTCCCCTCAATACACGCAGAAGCCTTGCGACAAGGCCCGGAAATCAAAGGTACACGTGATCTTGTCCTAAGAGCCTTATGGGACTGTGCCACTTTGGTCTCCTCAGACAGTAACGCCCTTATGGGTCGGTGCTTTTCGTCATGTCGGGAACTTAACGGCCTTACGTGACAGTGCAATCTGGTCACACAGGTCCCTAATCGCCTTATGGGATGGAACACTTTGGTCTCCCAGGTATCTAAGAGCCTTACGGGACTGCGCCATTTTGGTCTCCCGGGACCGTAAAGCCCTTACGGGTCGATGCTTTTCGTCACGTCGGGAACCTAACGGCCTCATGGGACGGCGCTCTAAGGGCGTTATCGTCACTACAGAGCAAAATGTGCCATCCCGTAACGTTGTTACGGTCCTGGGAGATCAAAGTGTGCCATCCCGTAAGACCGTTAGGGACGCGTGTGACAGGATTGCACTATCCTGTAAGACTGTTAGGTTCCTGACATGACGAAAAGCATCGACCTGTAAGGGCGTTACCTTACTGGGAAACAAAAGTGGCACAGTTCTGTAAGGCTCTTAGAAACCCTGGAGACCGAAGTGTACCATCCCGTAAGAACCCTGGAGACCGAAGTGTGCCATCCCTTAAGGGTCTGCAATACACTAGCAGCCCGGTGCCACTTTGGTCACTCGGGTCACTAATGGCCTTACAGGACTGCGTAACTTTGATTTCCCGGGACCGTAACGCCCTTACGGGTCAGTGCCCTTTGTCACATTGGGAACTTAATGGCCTTATGGGACGATGCAATCTGGTCACACACAGGCCTAATGGCCTTATGGGATGGCACACTTTGATCTCCAGGTTTCCTAAGAGCGTTACGGGACTGCTCCACTTTGATCTCCAAGGACTTTGGTCTCCAGGGACCGTAATGCCCTTACGAGTCGGTTCTTTTCGACACGTCGGGAACTTAATGGCCTTATGGGATGGCGCTCTAAGGGCATTATCGTCTCATCAGGGCAAAGGGTGTCGTCCCATAACGTAATTAGGGTCCCACGATACCAAAGTGTGCCATCCTGTAAAGCTGTTAGGGACCCGGGGGACCAAGTCTTAGGAACCCGGGAAACCAAAGTGTGCCATCACGTAAGGCCGTTAGGGTCTCTGGTATGCTAATGGTCTTAGGGCATGGTGACAGGATTGTACCATCCTGTAAGGCCGTTAGGTTCCTGACGTGATGAAAAGCATCTACCCGTAAGGGCTTTACGATCCCAAGAGACCAAAGTGGGGCAGTCGTGAAAGGCTCTTAGAAACCCGGAATACCAAAGTGTGCCATTCCATAAGGCCATTAGGGTCTCCGGTATGCTAACGGCCTGGTGCCACTTTGGTCTCTCGGCTCCATAACGGCCTTACCGAGCTATGCCACTTTGTTCTCCTGGGACCATAACGACCTTACGGGTCGGTGTTTTTCGTCATATCGGGAACCTAATGGCCTTATGGAATGGTGCTCTAAGAGTGTTATTGTCTCAACAGAGCAAAAAGGTGCCATCCCATAACATCGTTAGGGTTCTGGGAGACCAAATTGTGCCATCCCGTAAGGCCGTTAGTGATGCGTGTGACAGGATTGCACCGTCCCTTATAGCCATTAGGTTCCCAACATGATGAAAAGCACTGACCCATAAGGGCTTTATGGTCCCAGTAGACCAAAATGGCGCAGGCCCATAAGGCTCTTAGGACCCTGGGAGACCAAAGTGTGACGTTCCGTAAGGCAATTAGATTCTCCGGTATGCTTACGGCATGGTGTCAGTTTCGTGTCTTGGGTCCCTAACAGCCTCACGGGATTGCGCCACTTTGGTCTCCCAGGACCATAACGCCCTTATGGATCGGTGCTTTTCGTCACATCAGGGCAGGATTGCACGGGACAGTACAATCCTGTCACACGCGTCACTAACGGCCTTATGGGACGGCACACATTTGGTCTCTTGGGACCCTAACGACGTTAGGGGACAGCACCTTTTGCTCTGTCGAGACGTTAACGCCCTTAAAGCACCATCCCGTAATGCCATTAAGTTCCCGACATGACAAAAACACTGACCCGTAATGGAATTATGGTCCCGGGAGGCCAAAGTGGCACAGTCCTGTAAGGCTCTTAGGAATCCAGAAGACCAAAGTGTGCCAGCTGTAAGGCCGTTAGGTTCCCAACATGACGAAAAGCACCGACCCCTAAGGGCATTACGTGCCACGGCATTACGACCCATTCGTACAGACGGTGGTATTCCCAAGCCTGTTAGGGTAAATTATAAACTGGTTTTAAAGGAACTTCCTGGCTCTATAATGGGGGAAGATAAAACAAAGGGGTTGGGTTGTTTACCTCCTAGTGGCACTTTTCACACTATTGGCTAAATGGTCGCACGTACACCAAAGACTCAGAATAGGTACGGGAGAAACAGCTGTTTTGGTAATGATAGCCTCCCATAAAGGTCATCCAGCGTGTTCTTTAACGTGCACGGCATATGGCATTACCTCTGAGCGACTCTTTGTACACCATGGGCTAAATTTGCCGGGTCACCTAAACCCCAAAGGCTCGATGGATGGAGCAGAGACGTGGGGAAGTAAGTGAGGAGATGATGGAGAGGGGGAGGGTGTTGAACGCGCCGTATGAATGGTCTCGACGATGGCAAATTATGGTTTCAATGCACACGTACGCGCCGGACGTACGTTTAACAGATCGTGACACAAGATCACGTGTACCTCTGATTTCCGGGCCTCGTTGCAAGGCCTCTGCATGTATTGAGGGCAAAAGTGCTTGCCTATCTGTTAATGGTTCCTAACTCTGCCTTATTTCCACCATGTGGCCATCCGATGTTTTGTGCAGTGCGGAAAAAACTGCCTGCTCCCTAGGTTGGCCCCATTTCCTTCTATCGGTAAAAAAATAACACTCTGTTACTTGCGGCATGAAGAAACACCGTGCAGGAGGTTTTTGCGTCTGTGCGTGCTCGGTTACTTTCGGCACGGAATGATTCAGGAGATTCCATTCTTTTTACCACCCACCCCCTCCCATTCTTTTGACCCCCAAAAAGTCAATCTCCTTTTGCACAATGGGTAATAATTGAGACTCCCCTCCCCCTCTAGAGAGTTCTGAGTCACGGGGCACACCCAAACCCACTCTCCTGGGTTGCAACAACACTGGGTGGAGATAAACGGGTTGGGTCTCTGAGCGGCATTTTTTGCACAAATGCCAGGTCACACGGACCCCGAATGCTCAGAGAGAAGGGACCAGCATGTTCCTTAACGTCCACAGAGCTCTCCAGCACAGGGGGGCCACGTCCCATCTGACGAACGTCGGCCAAGCGTCTTCGCAAATATGGGCTACAATGGTCTCAGTTATTTTCGGATCATTCTTATCACCCTCGGACAATAAATTGTCTCTTTGCACAATAAATAGAGAGGACACCTACCCACCCCCCTCAAAGAGACGGTCAGAATACAGGTTGCGACCAATTCCCAATCTCTTAAACGCTGGGCAATAGGTAGAGAGGGGGGTAGAGAGAAAAGGGGTTGTTTTACCTCTGAGTGGCACTTTTTTACACACTATGGGCTAAATGGACAGGTCACCAATACCCCGAAGACTCGGAGAAGGTCGAGGGAATCCAACGAAACAGTTGACCGTCGAGGACATCTGCACAGGGCTACGTTACTTATGTACGGCACATTGAACACTGTGGGCTAAATGGCCAGATCAGCCGGACCCCAAAGGCTCAGAGAAGGTAGAGGGGGATCAACCAGAACAGCCGTTAGGGAATGGGATCCAGGCACGGGGATCTGTTGTTTGTTTTACCTCTGAGTGGCACTTTTCACACCATGGGCTAAATGGCCAGGTCACCCGAATCCCCAAAGTCTCAGAGAATATCAAAAGGACCCACCGGAACAGCTATTGGTAGGGTCCATGCACTGGGCTACGTTACTTTTTTTTTAGTTCCGAGTGGCACTTTGCACACCATGTGTTAAATAGCCAGGTCACCCGGAACCTAGGGTTTCTGAAAACTCATATTTTTAGGACTCGGCGAGTACGAGTCCCAAATTTTGAAAACTCTTCGAGTCCGAATCGAGTCCGGATCTAAATCTAAACTCAAATCAATAAGCGAAAACGTTTAATATTTTGTAGTTCAATAACAATTCTCATAGCTGAAGTCTTTGTAACAAAATAAAATTACTAAAATTTGAATTATTTATTATATTGCAAGATTTTCAACTGAGATTTGTGGTCGTGCCAAGAAATTATAAAGAAAACGTACTCAAATTTATTTATTAATCAATTCATTTATTTTCAAAAATTAAACTTTAAAACTAGATATAACTATTTGAAAATTTATTTATTTCAATTTAATCGCTTTTTTTGGTCTTCAGGTAGAAATATTTGAGAAATACTAACGAATTAAGAGACTTGTCAGCAAGTCTCGTTCTGATTGTAGTACAGAAGCTGCCACTTATTGAAAATGTTCTTTCATTAGAAGTTGTAGTTGGTTTTATAGAGGAAAGTGCGTTGTACAGGTCATCAAGATTACTTGTTCGTTTTCCAGTATTTCTGAAAAGCAAAAATTCTTGTTTAAGTTTGCTATAAATCTCGGATTCTTCTGGAGTTGGAGGTTCAGCTGCGTTTTCCAAAATTAAATCAAGTTCTTCCTCCATTGTCAAATTTTTTTGATTTTCAACTATTATTAATTCTTGGTCTTGCGAAGCTTCCGTTGATTCATTATTATCTTCTTTTTGGTAAAGTCTTTTTAATAATTGTTTGGCTAAGTCTAAAGCCTGTTAGTAGGTACAAATTTTGGATCTTTAAGAGCTTTGAACAAATTCATTAAATCTATATTTACTCACTCATCAATTCTCTTCTCCATATTTTCTAATAATTCACAGGCTAGTTTACTTTTACAGTTCGAAATTTTTCTTTTCATGTACTCCAATGTAATGCCAGCTGAATGTAGAATCGTATCGATTCGGCTTAAAACTTCAATTGCCAATTTGACAGGTTCAAGCGAATTCTGGAGATCTTTGAGCTCGTTAAAATCGATGTCATCAAGCATATGTGAACAGCTGAGATCTATTAAAGCTTCCTCGATTAATTTTTGTAGTTTCACAAACATGATCATCATATAAGCAAGAGAACTCCAACGAGTTTGACAATCTAAAACTAACTCAACATTGTGGCCCAGTTTAGCTCTGATTTTTTCTTGTAATATTCGATTTTTAATGGAAGACAATCTAAAAAACTTAACCACTTTTCGAACGTTGTTAATTATTTGATGGATACTAACAACTTCTTCCATACTCTCCTCTGTTGTTGTTTTTTTTTTTCAATAACCGCTCCATCAGCAAAAACATCTTAATTCTCATCTTCAGTAACAATTAATTCCCCTTCTTTTTCGCGGTTTGATTTTGTCTTATATAAAGTATCGCACACTCCAAGATACACTCCATGATTGAGGCACAATTGATAAAATGTTGGACACTCCTTTCCAAATTTCACCATCAAAGAAGCGCCATCTGCTGTTGTGCCAACAATGTGTTGCTCATAATTTACTTCAAACGAAGCCAAATGGTGAGTAACCACTTCAAGTAATTGTGTTGCTGTACACGATCCGAATATACGAACTAGTCCAAGATTGTATGGTTCTTCATTTGGGGCGCCATGGAGAATTACATTGACATATTTCTTCGTTCGTGAGCTGGTCCATTCATCGAGTGTCAAGCTAAATCTTTGGTTATTTTTAATTTTCTTTGACAATTCGCCAATCATTTTCTTTTCATTGCTTTAAAATGGTCGTGTATTAATTTCATTACATCGGTTTCATTTTTAGGCAACTTAAATCCACGTTTAGCAATAGATTCTCGTGTAAATTCCGATCTAGTAATGGCTCTTAGTGAAATTCCATCTACTGCTGCCAATTTCGAAACAATTTCTTCTAAACTTGAACGTTTTACAAAATCCATCATTGTCTTTGGTTTCTTAATTGAACATCCAACTTCAGAATCAGCTTCCAGTTCACGTTTGTCCGAATTTGGATGAATATTATGAGTTTATGGTGCTTGAATAGCGATGTTGTGCTTGAATCAAAATAGCTATGTTCGTTTTACATATATTACACTCAGCTTTTTTGTTCTTCAGTTGAGTGAAATATTCCCAAACTTTTGATGATTTTTTTTGTGACATCATTTCTGAGCTGAGCAGAAAAGAAAAATAAATAAAAATTAATAATAAATTGATCACATTAACCACTAATTACCTTTTCATACATAAAAAAGCTTCGTCAATTATAATATTTTTTTTCAGACTTTGAGTAAATTAACATTTAACGCCGTACAACCAAGACCGCAACAATACTAAGTGCTTGTAGACAGCCGAGATAGCGGCGAGACCACATATATGGATAGATATATCAAGCATGGACCGACTGCGCAACTCTACCGGTCATGCAATAAAAGGAGAAAGAATTTTGCAGGTGTCGGATATCTTTCTTGCTTGGTATACGGTAGTTTATATGTATATGGACGAGACTCGGCTGTTTTGTGAACTCGTGGGCTCGTCGAGTTTTAGAGTCGAGTCCCGAATCCGAGTAACTACCCAAATACTCGACGAGTCCGAGTCGAATCGAGTACAGAAACCCTACCGGAACCCCGAAGGCTCAGGGAAACTCGAGGGGACTCACTGAACCAGGCTGTTCGCCAGTCAAGGCAATCCAGCGTGTTTTTAAAGTGGGCTCTCCCGCACACGGGGTCCATGGCTTAACGTCTCACCCGACGGACGGTGGCATTTGCATCGGTGAACAGATTATAAATGCTTACCGTCAATACACCACTACCTTTTTTCACCCTTCAAAATATCCTCTCACCTGTTACTCTTCAGCGTTGAGGTGTGTTCTTTTCTGAAACGGAACATTAACTGAAAGGAATGGCCGGGTGGTCTCGCTATTGATATATTTTTGATACATCCTGTGAGAGAAATTCTGGAGGGCAAATAACATATCGAAAAAGTAGAGAATTCCTCTAAAAATCGTATTTTTTCTAGGGATTCCCTTTTCGTTTTTAACGAGCTCCAAACGTTTCAAAAATATTTTCAGAGATGGATACTTTTAACATCAAGTCACTAAAAATGTGTCTCGCAAAACGATTCACCTTTCACGCCATAAAGCACAGCCTATTACCAGGAATATCTGACTCGCTATCTGTGTAGTAGTGACGTGTCCTGGATAGTTGAAAAATGTTAGCTGAAATGAATGGCCAAACCGTCTCGTTCATTTTTTTTTTCGGTAAACCCTGTGAGTTAAATTTTAGGGGGCAAACGACCTCCTCAAAAATTAGAGAATTCCTCTAATAAATGGTGTTCTATTATAGGATTTTCCCTTACTTTACAACGAGCTGTATACTTTCCAAAAATGTTTTCAGAGATCGATACTCTTAATGTCGAAGTCCCTAAAATGTGTCTCGGAAACGCACCTTTCCTGCCACAAAGCACAGCCTAGTCTCTGACTCGCTACCCGTGTAGCGATGTGTCGTGTTAGTTGGAAACGATGTTAGCTGAAATGAATGGCCAAACCGTCTGGTTCATTTATTTTTGGTATACCCTGTGAGAGAAATTTTGGAGGGCAAACGATCTCTTCAAAAAGTATATATTTCTTTTAAAAAAAGGTGTTTTATTATAGGAATTTTCCCCTTATTTTACAACGAGCTGTAAACTTTTCAAAAATGTTTTCAGAGCTCGATACTCTTAATGTTGAAATCCCTAAAATGTGTATCGCAAATGATTCACCTTTCCTAACACAAAGTACAACCTATTAACCTAGGGATCTCTCCCGTGGTGCGAAGTCTCGTGTTAGTTGGAAACGATGTTAGCAGAAATGAATGGCGAAATCGTCTCGTTCATTTATTTTTGGTACACCCTGTGAGAGAAATTTTGGAGGGCAAAGGACACTTTTCAAAAGTAGAGAATTCCTCTAAAAATGGTGTTTTAAAATGGGATTTTCTATTAGTTGATAACGAACTGTAAACTTTTCAAAAATGTTTTCAGAGATCGATACTCTTAATGTCGAAGTCACTGAAGTGTGTTTCGCAAATGTTCATCTTTCCTGCCACAAAGCACAGCCTATTAACCTAGGAATCTACACTTGTTGCGTTGTGTCGTTTAGTTGGAAAAGATGTTAGCTGAAATAAATGGCCAAACCAATTGATGCAGTACTGTATTCTATAATCTACTTGTGAAAAATAAACCTAAAAAATTAAATAATTAAATAAAATTTATTGATATATTTATTTGTCTCCAAGCTTTGCCCCCCCCCCCCCCCGGAAAATATTCTGCGAACTCCCAGGGCAAATGGCCAGGTCACAAGGACCTCAAAGTCTCAGAGATAGTTGAAGGAGGGGACCCACTGGAACAGCTGTTGGGAGACAGATTGTAGCTTCCTATTATGACCATTCAGCAGGTTCTTTATCGTGCACAAAGTATGGCTCTCCCGCATATTGGGCGACGTTTTAAGACCCCATCCAATGGCCCATCCATTGCCAAGCCTATCATTGTCCCTACTGACCGTGGCATGGGGGAGTTTTGCGGAGATAAATCTCAACGGTGACCCAGCTGTGATTCGAACCTGGGAACTGCAGATTACAAATTATCCCCGCTCCCATTTAGAGAAGTAAAATGCTCGAAATTGCCTTGCATCGCCTTACTATAAGCTCGGTACTTCATGAAGCAAGTTTCAAGTGCCCATAAAGTTATAAATAATTGTAAATATTTATTATAGGTTTATATCTGTAATAAGATGGATCCAACTTCATCTTTCAAAAATGTGTTTGCATTTAATTGCCCTCTCGTGAACGCTTTTTCTTTTTTATAAGAAGCTGAATTTTTTAGTTTACTTAAAAATACTTGTTAAAAAAATTCCTTCGCATATTTCGGTAGTTCACCGCCATATATAATAAGCTTTTGTTATTTCCATTTTTATAATTTCTTCCATGAATGTGATCATCATCATCATCCTCAAGCAGCCGTGGGCTACGGAGGTCCAACCAGACTGTGAAATTCAGTTCTCCAAGCATGTCTGTCCTGAGCTACATCTGCTGCATCCGACCACTGCACACCAATTCTAACAAGGTCCTGTTTGACAGTCTGCCCACCGCATCCTAGGTCTCCCTTTCTTTCTGAGGCCTTTAGGCACACTGTTCATAATCCTATTTGCCAATCTATAATTATTCATACGGGCAACATGGCCAAACCAACGGAGTCTCTCTCTGCACAATATGCTGCTTAAAGGAAGTTGCAAACTCCTTTGCCTAATCTCATCATTAGTTACAAAGTTGAACCACCCAATGCCCAAGACACTGCGTAGGCATCTAGAATCAAAAACATGTAGTTTCCTGTTATCATGTTTACAAAGTGTCCAAGTTTCATTACCATAACTAACCCTAGAAAGAACCAAACTATGATACAGTCTAATCTTAATCTTTAGGTGTATACGCCTATTTCTCCACACTCTCCATAGATTCTTAAAAGTCCTGGCAGCAATCCCTATTCGTCTGTTAAACGCTTGCCGCACATCACCATCATCTGTTACATAGCTCCCAAGATAATTAAACTGTGACACCTGCTCAAGAGTGCAACCATTCAGATTAACTGAATCACAGCCTGCCTGACCAATTTTTATCACTTTAATTTTCTCTCTGTTTATTACCAAACCAACTCTACTACCAGTCTTATCAATAGTTCAAATGAAAGAGTACATGTTCCTCGCGAACAGTAAAAGCTAAATTCACCGCGGAAACGTTTACATTAGCGAACAAAGCTCGGCAATGAAGATTTATGACAACAATAACCTATGTAATCCAACAATTCATTGAAATTGATTGCTTTATAATTCCAATCCTTCTGAACTACAAAATCGGATATCAAATGATAGTAAAGATGATTAAAGAAAACCGGCAGATTTGGTATTTATAGCTTTTCCCTGTAATCTGTCTTGCAATAAAACTCATTTTTCAGCCAGATATAAAAGATGTATATTTTATTCTGTACTTTCTTGTAGTGTGTTCGCTTGATTTCTTCTTCTGAAACATTTTTTTTATTCAAAGTCGGATTAATGAGACTACTAATAGACGTACGGTATTTTGATTTCCTCTCATTTCATTAAGAAGAAATAGACATAAAAAAAAAATCCATTGTCTAAGCTGTTGGATTGGAAAGAATAGATGTAGCTGCTTTATTGAAGGTAAAATTACGGAGAATGGAAATGAATTTTTCGGGTAGTTCATCTTTTTAGTTTCCTGTTGCTTCGCTCAGAAAGAACAGATTTAGAAGAAAAATAATCCGTTGCACTGAAAGACTGCATTGAAATGCTTTATTCATAGTAGACGTATAGAGAAAAGAGCTATAATATCGGTTCTTTACGTCTCTTGTATTCCTTTGATTTCCGATAGTTTTATTCGAAGAAATAGACTCATAAAATATTGGTTTTATTGAAAGTCGGATTAGAGAAAATACTAATAGTTCTATGAACTTTGATTTTTTCTTGCTGCTCTTTTAACGAATTGGTTTTTCGGATGGTTTTCGAAAGAGTTATTTTATTTTCATTTGTTCATATGAAAGGACAAATAATAGAAATATAAAATTCCATTATAAACAAATTTTGATATCAAGAATAGATTGGCTGCTACAATTACTGATTAAGATATCTTATTTCCCGATTTAATTTCATTTTTCATCATCACTACAAGTTGTTTTCACAGTGTTATGGTAATCTATAACATAACACTTCACTGTTCTTACACGATAATACTTTCTCAAGCTGGAATTATGGATTATTAGTGCGGAAATTTGCTAGAATCTTTCAAAATTTTGTTTATTTGTTTTATTTTTTTTGAGAAAAAATATGCTTAGAAAGGTTTCAATGAAAGATTCAGTGAAGGAAAAACATTCAATGAAAAGAAATATCGTTATGTTGAATGTTGGTTTAGTGAGCATAATGATCGTCTTTTGCGGCTTCGTTTTCTGTGCTGCATTCTTTGGTTTCCCTTTTCTTCATTTAATTGATGCTGAAAAGAATAAAGAAATCCGTTGTAACCGAGGTTGTATAGGCGAGAATAATTCTCAATATCGGCTGTTTTGATTTTCTTTAATACATTTGATTCATTTTATGATTGTTCCTTTTAGATGTAAATGACTTTTAAAATATTCGTATTATTGAGTGACAGATTATTTAGAATACTCGTAGTTCTGTGCATTTTCGTGTCCTGTAGTCGTTCCCTTTATTTGAAATTGTTTGATTAAGATTGGACAGAATAGAGCAAAAATTTAAGATTCCGTTGTATCGAAAGTTGGATTAGCGAGAATAATTCTCAATATCGGTTGTTTTTATTTTCTTTAATACATTTGATTCATTTTATGATTGTTTCTTTTAGATGTAAAGAACTTTTAAAATATTCATTTTATTGAGTGACAGATTAATTAGAATACTGGTAGTCTTATGCATTTTCGTGTCCTGTAGTCGTTCCCTTTATTTGCGATTGTTTGACTTGGAATGGACAGAATAAAGTAAAAATTTAAGAATCCGTTGTATCGAAAGTCGGATTAGCGAAAATAATTATCTATATCGGTTGTTTTGATTTTCTCTAATGCATTTCAAATTTTGATTGAGATTTGAGTGTATAGCCAGGTCACAAGGACCCCAAAGTCTTATTGAAGGTTATGGGAAGTGAGCAGACTGTAAAGCTGTTAGGGGACGGATTTAAGTTAACAGGACCGGATGTAGAAACAATAAAGAGAGGAAGGGGTCTCTACAGAGGTAATCAAGCCGATTGATGAGATTGAGATGACAACTCCGTATATACTGAGAAGTAAAATATTATAACATGACAGGAGTTGTACTGGAGATAATGTATATGACAGGCAATTGAGGATGTTTCTAAGTACGGAGTGCAAAATTAAATTGGATGAAAATATATGTTTTTAAATGCATTAATGGAAAAATTGTAAGTATATATTTTATTCGAAAATTTCCAGTTTTTTGAATTAAAAATGATATATCACTCATGGATTAAATTGTTTCTGATTTATGGAATTGCATCCTTGGGTGGTCATTCATACATATTCATTCAATTCATACATATTCATTCATAAATATATATTCAGTCGCGTACAAAATCGTATTGTAAGATGCAATGCGAAAAAAAGAAAATAAGAGATCATTAGAAATATTTATAAAGACAAATATATACCCGTAGGGAAATTGTATGTATTCAGAATCCTATTGCATCTGTTTAAAAACTGAGATAAACAAATTTTAGTACCATCAGTTTACGAAAGTATAAGTAGTAACTATCCAAATATTTATATTTTTAAGCCTAAAAAATTCTCATTCAGAAGCATTTTTGCTTACAGAGCCCCTAAAATACTCAACGAAATGCCAGAATGTATTAAAACAGAACGAAATCTTCATAAGTTTAGGAATAAACTAAGAAATTGGTTGCATGATATAGAAGTTTTATTGTGACTTCTCTTGTATATACTTTTTCTATTTTTAGTTGAAATTTTATATAGATTAATCAATAGTGTAATAGCACTTCAGAAAATACGTCTGTGCTTTGTACATAATATGTGTATTTCTTTTATCCACTGGCGAATTTGTAACTCTTGTAGGTATTTTGTTTCAAATTCTCAGATGTAAAAGTGTTTCTAGACACTATTTGTATCTTGAAATAAATTTATTTATTGATTCGTTTCCGATTGTTTCTTTTAGAAGAAACTATATATATATTTAATTTCGCTTTATTCACGACCATTTAGTGAGAAAGCAAATGATCCTATTAAATTTTTTATTTTGCAGTAGAACAATCTTTCATTTCCCGTTTACTGCGTTTAGAAGGAACAGACTCGAAAAATCCACTGTAGCGTTTTGTCGGACTAAAGAAGGAAGATGCAAACCCTTTATTTAAAAAGAGGTTAAAGAGAATAGATACATATACTGCCGTGCGGTGGTGCAATTTAGAATTATTTCGGATAAGTGGTATATCTAAAGGAATTATTACTGCTATGAGGTATATATACATAAATAGTTATCGACTATGTGGATATCTAAGCAAATTCGTTTTATTAAGTGCCTAGTACATGATATTTACGAGGAATATTGAATTTGTTTGCTCTGGGCAGAAATTTTAGGATTAGTGACAGTAACCCACTTTTTTTCTCATTACTTCCTTTTTTGGGCCCAATTGTCGTATCCACCCAATTGTAGTCTACCCAATTGTCGTATCATCCCAATTGTCGTTGACCCAACGTTGATCATGCGATGAATGAACCTTTCCGTATCTATCCGAATATTTCGAACTTAATTTCCTTCTAAAAGCATAAAACATATTTTATTTCCATAAAAATAAAATATGTGTATAGACAGGTAACAACGACCCCAAAGGCTCAGAGAAGATTGTGAGAAGGGAACTGACTGGACAGCTGTTAGCGAACAGATGGAAGTTAGCAGGACAGGATCCAGAAATATTAAAGTGGGAGAGATCTTAAACACAATCAAATCGAAATAATGTAAAGGATGGGGGAATGCAAGAGACTAGATTTCCAATGCAGTATAACATTCCCCCTCGGTTTCTGAGATCTTTCTTCAATATTTGTCGATAAATGCATGAAATATAAATATGTTTAATATTGTTTGCCTCTGTTATCATTACTAGCATTCTGAAATGGGGAATGCTTCCTCCTAGGTCAGGCCCTGGGGATTTAAATCCACTTGCTCTTTAAGGCGCACAGGATATGGCTCTCTTGTACACAGAGCCAAGGCTTAAAGTCTGATTAATGGACCGCGGCTTTTCCAATCTATTATTCAGTCCCTTGGTTACCCATTACACTTGGTTCATGTTCGGGATTGAAATAACATTCACAGTTTTCAGGTCAGTCTCAGTGGTAATTTAAATTCTGAATTTGCTTATTAACAGCGAAAAATGCAAAAAAGAATAGAAAAATTGGGTTTTGGTCGGTAAAGCATTCATGTCTTGAGGTTTATCACAAAAGTATTGAATAATTCCCAAATACTTTATTAAACGATTATGATATGATATATGCATATGCCAAGTGGTTACAGTGCTTGTCTTTGGATAAAAGTGACTGGGTTCAAACCACGGCTGAAAAATTATTTTCCTGAGTTCTCGCCTTGCTCAGACATCTGTGTTGTATTAAATTAACTTAACTTTCTATGATGTATTAATCCCTAAAGGTTCTTGTCGGATTTCTGAGTCAAGAGACTGATTAAGGGTAATTTGTTCTTTCTTTATCATTACCAGTTATGGTTTTCACAATGTTACGATAATCTATAACGTAACTCTTTATTACTCTCACACGCGAGTACTTCTCGAGTGGGAGTTATGAAATTTAATGCTAACAATTTTGCTCCTTTTCCCATTTATTTCAAAACCTTATGAACTTTATATGACATGTAATAGCAAATTCATTGTAAAAGTATATGTCGTTTTGTTGTTGAATAAACTGTTAATATTATTATGAAAAATTTACTGGACAGAATTTGGAGACAGAATGTCCTGAACACACCTTTGTTTTCGAATGTTTATCTGTTCTATGGATTTCAAGCCAAGGATTCATTAAACATGTATTACTTTTCATATTCATTCTAAAGCATCTTTTAATCTGATTTCAAAATTTTATTTTCTGATGTTAATTACCTGAAAGCACTCAACTAGAAATTGTATGAAAATATGGCATACTAATCAATTGAAAGAAACTAAATTTTGGTGAATAATTTAATTCTAGTCGTATTTTAATCATTATTTCAGCATTTGTTATACATCTTAACGGGAATATTTGATATTTTAAAATCAATAGGTCACAACCCAGTTTTTCACCTTAATGATCATTTCACGTCTTTTGGTATAATTTTTACCTATTTATTTATTGTTTTTCCTCGTGATATGTCTGTTTGTTTATCGGCTATGTGACAAACTCCCAAACCGACAAATGATGTTACTTTGCGTGGTAAAGTGTGACAAATTTGGTGTACATATGTAAAACAAAATAATCAGCTGAGAAAAACTGGTTGTGCTATGAGTGGGATTCGAACCCACATCTTCCAGTAACCGGCAAGTATACTAACCATAACACCATCAAGTACTAACGTTTCTTCCTCAGCTAATATGATTTAGCTTTCCCGCATTTTTTACTTGATTCGAATAGTGGCGCCATCTATCGGTACGTGGTAACTATGTTGGTCTTAAAGCTGAAGTTAATATTTGTCACTCCTCACAATTTTTTTCAGCTTATTATTTCATGTGTCACTTTCTGTTTTTGTCAAGGTAATTGTACCACCAAACGTACTACATTCTGCATTAAATGATTACTTGGGTGTCAGAAGCGTTATGGAATGCAAAAATCCCCCTCCCTCTCAAATTTTCTACCCATAAAAAAAGGAGATTTATGCAAATCGTTCTTCCATCTTCCGAATATGAGCATCCAGAGTTAGGTTGTCAATTGAAAGTTTATCTTGTGGGGAGTGTCGTAATCGTATGCCTTCGGATCCTGTTTCACCATTTTTGTCTACATCCTCCAACTGGCGCCATTTCTAAATGAATTGCCTCCTTTCTCCTTTTCCCCTTTCTCGATTCTTTGTTTCTCCCTCCTTACCTGTTTCCGTGAGAAACAATGAAGAGGAGCTAGGCAGACTTCTAGAAAGTTCCATAACACCGCTCCCGTTCTCCATTTCCATCTGCATACGATTGCTGCTCTTGCCACGTGCACGGCAAGTCACGCCCATTAATACGGAGGTCAAGATACCATCGGGTGATGTCCCTTTGGGCAAGTGTCTCACAGATGAGAGAACTGTAAAGTTCACAAATAAAGGAGAACGAACTGAAATTGTAGTGCAGCGCCACCTAACGTAATTCATTTTCTCCGATTTATTCGTTTTCTCTCTGCTATCGTCATGTTACAACCGTTATTAATTTGTCCCCTTTCATAGCTTTCAGCAGAAGATAGAATTGGTATGGTGTTTAATTTCATTATTTAATCTAGTGATTTGACAAATTTCGAATTATTAAAACAAATTACAAACACAGCAAATTACGAGTAAAGGACAATAAGAAAATAAGTTATATAGAGAAATGATATTTGACAATTAACTACCACCTGTTTTATAAAACAATTTAATTAAATTAACTTTAGTTCGTTCAATCCTCAGTTACGAGCTTTCTGGAGACATACGGTATATCACGGATGTATTTCAACAATATGTCCATCCTTTATAAGAAAAACAAATTTTGCTGAGATTATTTGTCCACGAATATACAAAAGATTTAGTTCTTGCCAAAAAAAATTATTGAGATCTGCTGTCGATGTCCCTTGGTTTGTTACTAACAGACAACTTCATAAAGATTTGGGCATCGACCACATATATACCCATATTAAATGCATCTCAAAATGGTTCCTTGAGATTGTTAATCATTAGTTGACAATGTTTCAAAGCATTTAAAAGTCCTATTCTGTCATTTTCGGTTCGCTGTAGAATTTCTGAAAGAAGCTTTCTCCTGCATCGCCTTTTTAAACTTACAAGCACGCCTTGATCCATTGGTTGCACTAAAGACGTTACATTAGGTGGCAAAAACATGGCTTTCATGTTGTCAGAAACGAGTTCGTTTGAGTGTGTTGGGGTATTGTTGAGAATGAGTAGGGCCTTTACAGGCATATTAAGACTTGTCAAGTGGTTTTTTACTTTTGGAACAAATTCTGTAAAGAACCATTCCTTAAAAAAAACGAGTCTATCGAAGCAGAATTTTGAGCTACATAGTAAACTAACTGATCAGCTAAATTTAAATGCTTGAATGCTCGAGGTTTCGATGATTTCCCAATTACAAAAAGTGGAAGTTTGTCCATACCTGCATTATTTGTACACACAGCCATAGTGATTTTTTTCTATTTTTGTTTAAAATCCTGATGCTGAGGTTCCGTGCGCTGTCATAAACGTTTTCGTTGCAAGAAGTTTAAAATTTAATCTAGTCTCATCTGCATTGCAGATTTGTTCTGCTCATAGGTCTTCTTCAATAAGCACTAAAGGTTTTTCTGAAAATTCCTTTTCTTCTAACGGATCAACTGACAATTTCTCACCACAAACGCCAAGGTATTTAACACCATGTCGTTTTTTCCAGCAAGAAAGCCATCTCACGCTTGCTGAAAAATCTTCCCCTTTAGCGATTTTAGAATGAAGGATTAATGCATTTTCTTTCCAAACTGGCCCACTGATTGGCGTTCCTTTTCAACCCTCTTGTATGAAGCATAACCAAAGTGCATCCCCGATAATTTCATTTTTCGGCTCTTTAAGATTGCACCGAGAAGAAAGCGGTTTTTCAGGCTCGACTTGAGTGAAAAAATATTGTAAAGATTTTCCATCCCTTCTCCAGTCATTTACTCTAGAAAATTCCAAGTCATTTACTGCTTTTACCAATATCTAGTTCATCACAAATATGCATTACAGGATCACCCTTGTGAATATATTCTAACGCTTTTAAATTCATCTCCATCATAATGACATTTACGCTTACGTTTGAACCCATTCATTTTGTACCACACAATAATTAATAGATCACAACCCACACTGCTGTATACGTGCAGTACACTGTGCACTGTAATATTCACAAAGAGGAACTGAAGAAAATATGCACTGTACTATAAACAAAACACTCGACGACTTGCTTCCGCTTCTTGGAACTGAAGCAAATAAAGAAAGAGGCTGCGACTTGCTTCCGCTTTCTTGTAACGACCGGTTAAAGCGGAGGCCGGTTGAGCCGATACCGGATAAGAGAGAATCTACCGTAGTTTGTTTCAAGAACCCTTAATTATTTTTATGCAATATCTACTGATATTTACAAAAACAAAGTAAAATAAAGTTTTCTCCTCACATTTCAAAAATTCCTTGTACAATAGATTCGAACTTGATATCAACAGAAATAAAAAATCTAAAATATAATTGTTTTCTTGCTAATTAAATATAATTAACACTTCCATAACAGTAAATAGCGTATTCAAACGTGTTCCGTTTTCTAAAATCAACGAAAAAAAACAACGAAAATATTTTTCTTCAAATGAAAACATTTCGCAGAACATAGTACGCATCAGAAATCTCGGGATCATTAGGGAATTTCTTAGAAAGAAGGTACATTTCCTTGTTTCATCTTGCATGAGGAACACTTTCATGGAATTATTTCCTTTTTCTTTCCATACTGCACTTCGCTTACATGCAACAACTTGTTTTGTAACAATGAGAAAAAAGTTATTAATATATAACTTTAGATCAATAACATTAACTTTCTTCTCTTTGAAACCTAATCTAAATAACGAAAGCGACTGGCTAGCACTTCGCCCTGACCACGGTCAGTAGGGGACACCGATGGGTTTGGGAAGGCAGCCGTCCGTCGGATGTGACGTTAAGTGGGTGGCACCATTGGCGGAAGAGCCATACCCTCTGCACGTTAAAGAACACACTGGATGGCCTTGACGGGAGGCTTTTATCTATTTCTCATAAGCAATTCCATTGGGTTCCCTCCCTAAATCTTCTCTAAGCCTTCGGGGTCATTGTGACCTGGACATTTACCCACGGTGGGCAAAAAATGCCGTTCAGAGGCAAAACAAACCAACCCAATTTGGCTACTACCTTGAACATTTTCTTTTGGACAATAAAAATTACTATTACATTGAGCTACGGATATTTCTGAACGAGATTCTGATCTTGAAACAAGAAAACTAAATTTCTAAAGAAAGCCAGCCAAACGCGTAATTCCAAAAATGTCACCTCCGGATAAGAGGTTATAATTAAAATAATGCAATGCTTGTATAAGTGGTAAAGGTTATTCGGTTCAATAATTCATGTCATTTGTATTTTCCTATCATTATGTCATTTGTTAAGGAAAAACCTTTCTTAAATTAATCTTTCATTACAGTTATTGCTGACATTGTTACATTAACACACTAATAGTGATAAAGATAAAATGATGTTACGATAGGTACTAAATGGTTAGCTGACTATTTAATACCCATCGTAACACCGTCTTATCTTCATAATGCATATCTCCATTCAAGTACAGGATCCGAGTTTTAAAAAAAAAAGTTCGGTAGTTGAAGGCAGAATGTTTTTCAAACGCTCTGGTGTTTTCGACTACGAATTACTGACCACCATAAAGAACCTATTAACTACTTTTGAACAGTTCCCATTTGGATAAAATTGACAAAATCTTGCGACTAATATTACACAGGAAAAGCCTCCTTTGCATCCAAGTATATTGCAATACACACCACGCATTTTAAGCCCAGAGTTTAATACACCTGAGGGACAATATAGGGCCTTCTTTGTTGTGTAAAAATAGAAACAGCTCTTTTGTAATGCGAGAATAGTTTAAGTTGCGGATACAATTGATATACAGGTTTCTGAGTAGATTATAATTTCTCACATCTCGAAGTTTGTTAACGCTTTGAAGAGCTAAACGAGCGTAGATCATATCTATGTGGACACCAGAAAATACAATAATCACAACTGGAACTTATGCATATCCGATGGTACGTAGACTTTCCATTTCAGGACAAACTGAACAAATGTTGTGAAAAGTCCTTTCTCAACACATTTCGAGGTGTAATATACAGAAAGACAATGTCAGCTGTTATAGAGATTACGCGCATTTCGTGAAACCAAACTTAAACATTTCCGCATGTTCTTTTTTCCTATAAATATTGGGGAAGTGCTGTTTTCTTATTTCTGTTATCTGTAATAATAATAAATACACCCTAAAGCATCTGCTTGCCACAGAGGTCTGACAGGAGCCTGTCAGTTTATATGCCATAGTAGAAGGTCTGTGAGATGGCAGAAACTCAGGAGAACGACACATACACCTATGCCTTACCGGGAATCCAACCCAGGTGTCTTAGATCAGTAGCCAAGCGCGCTAATTACTCGGCCATGACGGTAGTCTGCAGTTTGTGAAATTTTTCAGGACTTACATTCGTTTTACAGCTTCTTTCGGGGACTCGTAAAACACGCATTCTTTGAAGGTCTCAAATTTTTCAGTTAATAGACGGCCTCTGTTTGTTGGATAATGCTCATCTATGGGAGATGTAACACAAAGATGATTCGTTTGTGGGTGTTGTCCAACGTCTTTCGCCATTTCTCGTCCTTCAGTAGATCAATAACCCTGGAAACACAACGAAAGGTAAATGTTTTTATAATAACTACCATCCACGCTACTAAAACAACACAGTAATAATAATAACAACAGCAAAAGGAAGTAGTAGTAGCCCCATCAGATGTTTATCGATATTTTTTTAAATTATTCACATCTACAGGTAATGGACAAATACCGAAGACCAACGTAAAATCTTTAACATCGTGTTGCACTAACATTTGTTTTCAGTACAGCCTGTAAACGTAGTTGCACAGACTTTACCAGCGTCAGAAAATCAGAAGGAGGGTACAACACTGTTCGTAAATTTTCCTTTCTAGGAATTTTTTTTTTCGAAATATTTAAAATATATGATATTCTTCAAGAACTCTTAATTACTATTCTGCAATATCTACTAATATTTGCAAAAACAAAGTGGAACAAAAAAACGTTTTTTCCTACATTTGAAATAAATTCCTAGTACAATATTTCCAAATTGACATCAACGAAAATAAGGAAGCTAAAATGTAGTTGTTTTCCCTTTCAAATAGAAAAACATTAACACTACACTACTAACAATACACTACAACAGTGAACATTGCATTAAAATGTATTTCCAGTCTCTCAAAATGAATGAAAATAAACGAAAATATTTATCCTTTGAATGAAAATATTTCGCAGAACGCATCAGAAACCTTTTATTCCCGAGAGATTTATTCAGAAACAGGTATATTTATTGATCCTTATTTCTTCTTGCATGCAGAACACTTTCAGGTAAATATTTTCCTAGTTGGTGTCTTCTTACATAGTTCACTTCCTCTTATATAGAACAGCTTCCTTTGTAATAATGTGGACAAAGTTATTAATATTTAAGATTTGATTAACATTCTTCACTTTAAAACCTAGTCCGATTAATCAGAACGATTGGCTAGAACACTCAAGTTTTTCTTTTGGACAGAGAAGATTAGTATTTTATTGTACCAAATATATTTTTCAATGATATTTTAAGCTTAAGAAAAAAAAAAAACGAATCTTTGATTCAACTAAACCGCAAAATTCCAAATGTGTTTCTTTCGAATAGGAGGTTACAGTCAAAATAAGAGAATGTTTAAAAAGTGATAAAAGTTAATTGTTTCAAAATATTCATCCCATTTGTATTTTACTGGCATTATATCATTTGCTACTGAAAAGCCTTTCTCAAATTAATCATTTATTACTGACACTGTTACATTAACACACGAATAGTAATAAAAACAAGATGTTACGATATAAGTACCCAACGTAACGCCATCTTGTCTTTATAACACATATCTCCATTCAAGTACAGGATCCGAGATTTAAAAAGGTAAAGAATGATCGGTTGTTGAAGGTCCCAATCCGTTTCCTCAAACGCATTGGTACCTTCAACGACGACTTTTTGCTAACCATAAAGAATCTATTAACTACTTTTGAAGAGCTCGCATTTAGATAAAATTGGCATATTCTTGCGTTTAATATTGCCTAGGAGAGGCAATATTAAAAGCAAGGTCTGTAAATGGTAGCTAGGCATAAACTGGAAGGAGAGCTGTGTACCAATCCCTAGTGATGATGCACAGAACCGGCCTGGTCTAACACCTAATGTCCGACCCCGCCTTCTCGTGGTGCAGGCCGTTAGTACCTTTCAAAAGAGATATTCTCTTTTGGAAGGGAACGGAAGGGGATGGCTGCCAGTTCAGTATGGCCTACTAATCTGGTCATCTATGGCCAATTTTCTCTTTTTTTTTCAACCCTGCTGAGGAGTGGTCAACTTTACAGGGTCCTGGTGCTGACTATTTATACCTACTAGACTGGATTTGTTTATGGATTTGAGCTTGATAATTGATCCTGAACTTGCTGCACTGGTGGGCCTCTGTTGAGGAAGAATCTGCCGCTGTGTTTTCTTTTGCTTCTGGGTTGCCAGCCCTAGGTGAACAGAGGCACGGGATACTTTATATCAGCTGGTGGATAATCCTAATCAGAGGCCATCGCAGGTACCTGAACCTTACTTAGCTGGTTGGGCATCGTCAAGCCTAAACTGGAGTAATGTGTCTCAGGCAGGCCATATGGCTCTTGAAAAAGCCCACTTGAAAAGGTGGTGCCTGAAGTTCCTACCAGCATCGGTGACTTCAGCCTTTAGCGGAGGAGGAACAGGTCTTTGCCCCATGCCTGCGATCAGGGGGCTGTTTATTATTGTTTTCCCTACCAATCTCAATAAACCTAATTTCTTTAAAAATTCTACTAATCATTTTCTCTCTGCAGGAACCTGTAATGTGAGGGCATTACATAGAGATTATTCTCTTGATGTCCTCACGCAGGAATTCCAGCGCTATAACCTAGATATTCTAGGCTTGCAAGAGACCAGATGAACAGGTAAAGGTGAGATACTTAAAAATAACTTTAAAGTTCTCTTTACAGGGAGGGAGGATGGAAAGCATCATCAAGACGTGGGTCTGCTGCTCAGCAGACATGCTAGTGATGCTCTTCTAGATATGAGTGCATTAATGAAAGGTTTCTTACAGCAAAATTTCAGACAAGCATTAAAGACTTGAATGTTATCTGCTGTTATGCCCCCACTGAGGATGCCAATGAGGATGAGAATTTTCAGATAACATTAAAGATTTGAATGCTATCTGCTGTTATGATTATCACTGAGGATGACGATGATAAGGATAGGTTTTACGGACAACTTCAGGATATTTTGAATTCTGTC
This sequence comes from Ryuthela nishihirai, assembly GCA_038380435.1. Classification (NCBI taxonomy): domain Eukaryota; kingdom Metazoa; phylum Arthropoda; class Arachnida; order Araneae; family Heptathelidae; genus Ryuthela; species Ryuthela nishihirai. Next base: position 40,672,406 of record JAWZYU010000031.1, read on the forward strand.
AAGAAAGGAGATATTACCCTTGTTCTAGGTGACTTCAATTCCAAAGTTGGTACGGACTCTAACCTTTGGGGAGGAGTGATAGGCCCTTTTGGTATTGGTAGCTGCAATGGCAATGGGCAACGTCTCCTACAGGTAAGTAAACTCAAAGAATGACTAACACTTATTACAAACACCACGACACACATAAGTACACATGGATTTCACCTGATGGGCTGCATAACAATATGATTGATTATATATTAATTAACAGCAAATGGGCTAGTTGTGTTAGGAATACCAGGTCATATAGGGGAGCTGAAATTTGATATGACCATTATCTTGTTAAAAGTGTCTTGGAACTTAAATTTAAAAAGTGTTGTGGTAGGTTTAAAAATTTTACCTTTAATACCGAAGCTCTGAAAGACCCAGTTATAGCCAAAGCTTCCATGATAGGTTACTTAGTCATTATGACAGTCATGGTATGCTTACTACTGAAGTTGAGGAGGAATGGGATCATTTTAAACAGGCTTTTTTGGACACTAAGAGTACTCTTATAGGAAAAAAGGAGCAGAAGAGACAGAATTATCTGAGTGATAAGGCATTTGAGCTTTTTTCGGAAAGAAAGAACTGCAGGAATGTCCTTAATCAAATCCATACTAGTCCTAATAGAAAGCATTACAGAGAACTTAATAAACGTGTAAAAGATCAGTTAGCTGCTGATAAGAATCTTTGGCTTGATGGCTTGGCTGACAAAACCGAGGAAGCAGTTAGACAGCACAACAGCACACAGCTGTACCAGATAGTTAATGTTTTGTGTGGTAGAAAACGGACAGATATACAGTGACTGAAGGATAAACAAGGTAAGGTTATAGAAGGTGAGGATTCTGTCATGGCTAGTTGGGCTGAGCATTTCAGTCATATTCTAAACAATGTAGTTAGTTCTACTCCCATTGTTTGCAATGATGATAGATGCATCGGTTGCCTTAATTTTGACCCTATAACACAATCTGAAATTATTTTGGCTGTTTCTAAACTTAAACCACATAAATCCCCCGGGGGATGATGAAATTACTACGGAAATGCTTAGAGCTGGGAACGTTTCGGTTACCACATGGATGACTGAAATTCTGAATATCTTTTATAATAAAGGCATGGTTCCTAAGGATTTTACCAGAGCTATTGTTATCCCTATTTTCAAAAAAGATGATCATAGTTCTTGTGATAACTATAGGGGTATCAGCCTACTCTCTGTTCCAGGTAAAGTTCTTTCCATGATTGTGCTTAATAGAATTAAGAATCTGGTTGACAGTCAATTGCGTGAAGACCAATGTGGATTCAGAAGTGATAGGGGATGTGTGGATCAGATATTTTGACTTAGGCAGATTCTTGAGAAATGTTTAGAGTTTCAGAAACCTTTGGTTGCTAGCTTTGTTGATTTCAAAAAGGCTTTCGACTCTGTTGATCGTCATAATTTGTGGTTGATTGTGAGATCATATGGTATACCAGACAAGTTAGTTAACATAATGAAAGCTCTCTATAATAACACTGAGTCGTATGTGAGAGTTGATAAGGCTTGTAGCAATTGGTTTAGCATTACTTCTGGTTTCGACAAGGATGCATTTTTGTCTCTTTTTCTCTTTAGTTTGGTTATTGATTATGTTATGAGAAATTTACTTCAAAGGAAAGATTTTGACCTTAAATGGACTGGAGATACGAAAACTTCTGATGTAGATTATGCTGATGGTTTAGCCCTTTTGACAAATGACGTTCATGAGATGAACACTTTTATTCGAGCTGTTGATGAAACTAGTAGTAGAGTAGGTTTGGTTATAAACAGAGAGAAAACTAAAGTGATGAAAATTGGTCAGGCAGGCTGTGATTCAGTTAATTTGAATGGTTGCAGTCTTGAGCAGGTGTCACAGTTTAATTATCTTGGGAGCTGTGTAACAGATAATGGTGATGTGCGGCATGAGATCAACAGACGAACAGGGATTGCTGCCGGGACTTTTAAGAATCTATGGAGAGTGTGGAGAAATAGGCCTATACACCTAAAGACTAAAATTAGACTGTATAATAGTTTAGTTCTTTCTAGGGTTAGTTATGATAGTGAAACCTGGACACTTTGTAAACAAGATAACAGGAAACTAGATGCTTTAGATTCCAGCTGCTTACGCAGAACTTGGTCATTAGGTGGTTCAACTTTGTAAGTAATGATGAGGTTAGGCATAGGAGTCTGCAACCTCCTTTAAGCAGCATATTGCGTAGAGAGAGACTCTGCTGGTTTGGCCATGTTGCCCGTATGAATAATTATAGATTGGCAAATAAGGTTATGAACAGTGTGCCTAAACGCTTCAGAAAGAGGGGGAGACCAAGGATGCGGTGGGCAGACAATCAAACAGGACCTTATTAGAATTGGTGTGCAGTGGCCAGATGCAGCAGATGTAGCTCAGGACAGACTTGCTTGGAGAACTAAATTGCACGGTCTGGTTGGACCTTCGTAGCCCATGGCTGCTTGATTATGATGAAGTTTTGAATGTGTGTATTCCATAAGAAGGTTGTGTCTATGTAAAGTCCAAGATATTTATGCCTCTCAACACGCTCAATAACATACCAGTCTCAGCAGTCAGGGTCATGATTTATCATGTTATGAGACACAGGGGTTCGTAGTTTTTAATTGCATAAGATGAAAAATCATATCTGGATGAATCCTGGTAAATGAAAGCTCATCCATTTAGTTTTACCTGAATTTATGTAAATACGATTAATGTGACACCAGTTAATAATTTTGTTAAACTCATCCTGTGTATCTCAGACTGCGCTTCCTATATTGTGATTCTCGTTAACCAAGGCGGTGTCATCGGCATATATAAAAGGAGAGCCCTTCAGTTTAAGATTTTTCAACTTCCGAGGGGAGGATCCGAACCCCCTCCGCCTGAAAGAAGGCCTCACAGAAGGCTTCCTTTTGCTCCTTGGTCTGCACGTCAGGGGGAAGCCCGGAGTAGCGCTGCTTCAACCCCAGAAAAGTATCTATGTACCCAGCATAGACACCTCCCATTTTTGTTGCAGGATCATATTGCAGGATGGTGTTAAAGTGCCACACGTCGTGGCACTGGAGAAGTTTATATCCAGCACGCATCGCAGCGTAAATTTCGAACGTTGGCCAAGATCCTGTCAATGCGCGCTGGTTCACTGTGTGCTGACAAGGGGGTGCCAGCTGACCATCTGCACAGCTCCTGCAAAGGGGGAAAAGCAGCTTCCCATTTCACCTGTAGGGCAGTACAGGGATGAACAAATCATCGGGGGGTAACAGTGTGGCCTGTGCAATGCCAAAATAGTGGTCGAGGTCCGTGGCGAAATCGGAGGTGATCCAAACCGGGTGACCTTTACCGAATGGAGCCTTCTTGCAAACATAAGGCTGTTGTAATGAACGTAATTAAGGCTACATCCTAGGTCCGCCGATGCAAAGATGGAAAACACCTCCACGCCCCTCCGTAGAGGTAATCACGGGCCCCTATACGCCTGATAGGCTCGACGGATTTATAAATTAATATGACGGGTGGGTTTTTGCGCATTAACTCGTCGAATTCGTGCTCCCACATGATTTTGCAGGTGTACCCGTTCATCAGCAGTTTCAAGGCCTCAAGGTGATCCATGGTTCGGGTGTTTAGCAAACCAAATGGCTTTCTCGTACGCTGATCTATTTTTTCAGGGTTGAAACATTTCAAGCAGTGATGATAGTAACACCCTAAAAATTCGTAATAACAACGGGTACTGTGGCACATGCCGTCCAATTTGTACTGCCCAATTTTATACTCACCTCCGGGTGATCGCGCAGTTTGAATTTCGATGTTGTCCTTGGAAGTCTCATACTCTAACCATGCGAGAGCTTTCAAGGACTGCCGGTCGTTACTCGCCGAATACCCTTGGGCGGGACACACACCGAGGGTAATCTTTTGCAAAAACTTTCCATGGAATATGCGAAGGCAAACACCGGCAATAGTCAGGTCACGTGCAAATGGGTCTACACCTGTGAGATTTAAAAATTCCTCATGGAAAGCTTGGGCGCCTCGCTGCAACAACTCTGTATCTGCCTTGCAGTAATACAGAAGCTGCTGTTGAAAATCCCAGGGTTCAAGGCTTGCTGCGACATACCACTCGTTGAATGCTGACAGAGTTTCATTCTCCATGTCTTCTGGCTGGAAAAAAAGCTGATCAGGGATGGGTCCTGCATATTGTAGATTTTCCTCCTTCACGAATTTAAAGGGGAAAAAGCCTTTCACTGTCTCCAAGTTGAAGGTCTTCGTGAATGATCGAAGAGGAGCCTGAATAAAGGACAACGTGTCGATGAACCATATTTTAAGGCCAGGTAAAAAGATACATAAAATCTTGGATCCATCGAACACGAGATCCGGTTTTAAAAATTTTCTGTACAGGTAACTAATGATGACCATGCCGTCAAAGCCTTTCAGATTATGTGCGAGGACTGTGGTGTCCTTGAATCTTTGAACCCCAGGGGGTTCTTCAGCCAGAATCCAATCCATAAAGGCGTCCGTTTCCGGGAATGAGGCGTAAACCCACTCGTCGTCCACTTGGTATGTGACCACACATAGTATCAGTTTCAGCAATCCGTCGGCACACTGCACAGTCTCTACGTCAAAGTAGAGGTAAGTCTGACCGACAGGGTCAATTTTGCAGGGCTCGACGAATTTTAAGGTGTCAACCTTACAAACGTGCTTTTTCAGGGGGTTGTACAAGCTGATGCACTTAACACAGCGATGTTGTGTCTGACATGCCTTCAGCAGGTGCGCCTCAAAGTTTTCAGCCCCGTGCAAATACACACAACACACTGTGCAGAGCAACAGCTCCCCTGCATGAACCACATCGGTTGACAGGCACCTGTTGCAGGTTCCCTTGCAAATGTGCCCGTGATTAGAACCCTTTAAACAGTTGTGACAGAACTGCTTAACCCCGAAAAACCCTGATGGCTTAGTAATCACGTCGTAATGCTCCGCACTAAACAGCAAATAAAGGTTGTCCCCTCCTTCAGGACCAATGAAGATGGGAAGGAAGACGTCGTCAGCAGAATACACTACAATCCTGAACTGTGTCAGGGTGCTTGAAAGAGACGTACTTCCGGGAATCCACAAGGAGCAACAGGGATCCCGGCGTCCAGGTGAAGCTTAAGGGCCTCCGTCTGCTGGAGTGGGCGAGTGTCATTGGCGATCTCCACATATAGATTAGTCAGCCCTTTATTTTTTAAACAGAGCTCTCGTGCGACGACGAGAGCTCTTGCTAGTCAGATCTCATCATTATTAATGATGCTTCGGACCGCTCTTTTATTGTGTACGAAAGACTGGACATCCACGAGGCTGTGCTTCTCAGTTCCTGCACATCTCCCAATACCTCCACCGCTGCCAACCCGGTCCAGGTTGGCACAAAAGAAGTCCAACTCCAGCTCGCTCCCGGGACCGAGAAACTCATTTGATTGCACCAGCCATGAATCTCTGTATGAATCCCCGTCAGGGCATTACGCCGAATTAGAGCCAAGTTGACGGGGGTTTTCAAATCCCGGGAGCGTAAACATAGCCGAACATGACTATACTCCCCTGTGGGTACGACGTCGGCCAACATTTTCTCGTGCAGGTCGTGCAGGACCGTGAGGAAATTGTGCGGTTCCACATTCTCCATACCTCCAAGTCACACACTCATGGAGACGAATTCTGTCTTGAATTTTGCTGAATTGTACCGCCGAGTGTGCGACACAGTGTAGTGGAGTGACTCTGTAGAGTTGACGTCAGAGGTGGTTGTACTGACAGGAACGTTGGAGAATCCACTGACAGGAACGTTGGAGAATGCGGACCTAGAGAGATAATTTATTCTCAGAATATGTAGTACTTTACATGTTTTTTATCTTAGAACAGAAAATGAAAAAGCAATATGCTTCAGTTTGCTAACTTGATCAAAAATCTAATATTTAACTAAAGTTTGAAAATTATCATTTAGAATAAATGACTTTACAGGGTAGAAACAAATATAAAAATCTATATTGAATTGAACAGTTGTAATAAATGCAAACTCTACTAGCTTGAGCAAAAAATCTAACTAAAATTTGAAAATTATCATTTAGAATAAAAAAAAGTAAAATGACTTTACAGGGTAGAGAAATCTATATTGAACAGTTATGTTGTAATAAAAGCACACTTGACTAGCTTGAGCAAAAAATCTAACTAAAATTTGAAAATTATCATTTAGAATAAAATGACTTTACAGGGTAGAAACATATATAAAACTCTATATTGAACTGTACGTTAGTAAATGGTTCAGTTGAGCACCTTAAGTGTAACTCAGCATTAAATAAAATTACATTTACTCCACACAGCTTGATCAAAAAACTAACTAACGTTTGAAAATTATCATTTAGAATAAAATGACTTTACAGGGTAGAAACAAATATAAAACTCTATATTGTGCGTTAGTAAGTGATTCAGTTGAACACCTTAAGGACAGCATTAAATAAAATTTCATTTACCCAGTAACGGCGGAGGGACCAGCAGAGAACACGGACATGACGTCAGATGAGGCAGGAGTGTGGGAGGAGCCAGCAGGGCCGGTTTAAACTCTCTTGACAGCCGCATCCATCACGGTGCCTGCGTTAATGAGATCGGCGGGTGCCGGAACATTGTGAGACCTAGAAAGATAATTCAGTCTCAGAATATGCAGTACTTTACGTGTGTTTATCTTAAAACAGAAAATTAAAAGACAACATTGCTAGCTTGATCAAAAAATCTAATATTTAACTAAAGTTTGAAAATTATCATTTAGAATAAAATGACTTTACTAGTTAGAAATATTTATATTGAACCGAACAGTTGTAATAACAACACACTCTACTAGCTTGCGCAAAAATCTAAGTAAATATTTAACTAAAGTTTTAAAATTATCGTTTAGAATAAAATGACTTTACTAGTTAGAAAAACAGAAACAAATATAAAACTCTATATTGAACTGTGTGTTAGTAAGTGGTTCAGTTGAGCGCCTTAAGGACAACTCAGCATTAAATAAAATTACATTTACCTGATAGCGACGAAGGGACCAGCAGCGACACTGAATGGTATCCTGTCGTCAGAGGAGACGGGGACCAGAACGCTGGAGGGTCCGGCACCAGTGGTGAGGTCTGCAGACCTAGAGAGATAATTTAGTCTCAGAATATGCGGTACTTTATATGTTTTTTTATCTTAGAACAGTTATGCTGTAATAAAAGTACACTTTACTAGTTTGAACAAAAAATCTAATATTTAACTAAAGTTCGAAAATTATCGTTTAGAATAAAATGACTTTACAGGGTAGAAAAACAGTTACCTGGTATTTTAATAATTATTTATTTAATTTATTTAATTTACCTGGTATCAGTTGAGGGTACGACGGGGATGTAGGGATTTCCCATACCCGCTGCGACAGTGGACTTACGACGCTTCTTGAGGGAAAGTTTCGATGTCCTTTGACGAAATTCCCTGCCTCCCTGTTGGAGTAGACAAATGCGCTTTGGCAGTGTAGGAAGCTCAGGTGTGGAAGGTCTTTTGGCTGCCGTCTCTAGAGTGCGCACTGCCGTGAGTAACTCTTCGAAGCAGTCGGCATCAGTGGAAGGGCCAGCATCAGATCTGGATAGATAATTTATTCTCAGAATATGCAGTACTTTACATGTTTTTTACCTTAGAACAGTTATGTTGTAATAAAAACACATTTTACTAGCTTGATCAAAAAAAAAAATCTAATATTTAACTAAAGTTTGAAAATTATCGTTTAGAATAAATAACTTTACTAGTTAGAAACAAATATAAAAATCTATATTGAACTGAACAGTTTTAATAAAAGCACACTTTGCTAGCTTGATCAAAAAATCTAACTAAAGTTTGAAAATTATCATTTAGAATAAAATGACAGGGTAGAAACAAATATAAAAATCTATATTGTACGTTAGTAAGTGATTCAGTTGAGCGTCTTAAGGACAACATTAAATAAAATTTCATTTACCTGGTATCAGTTGAGGATCCAGCACGGGAAAATTCTCGCATAGTGGACATCTCAGGTAGAGAAGGATCGGCGAGCAAGCAGGACTGGCAGGTAGAGAAGGATCGGAGAGCGAGCAGGGCTGGCAGGTAGCAAACTGGTAGAGCACTGACAGATGAAGAAAACTGAGTGACAGTCGCTGAGAAGTCGATGTTTATATACCCCCTCTCCCACTCGACTTTGACCGTTGCGCAATGTGGATTCTAGGAAACATCTATTTTTAAACCTTATCAGCGTCAAACGCAGACACAGTGAAGCGCTGGACATTTGACCTTTTGAACTTCCAGCTGATAAAGGATTGCACCATATCGTGTGATGTGGCGAAAGTGCTGTTGCTACCCGCTGATAAGCGATCTGAAGGATGTCAACAGGTAACGTACGATTTCCGATACACTGATAACGGTCTTTGAAAACTTTTAGACTGGTGAACGTCTAAAGCTAGATCTTATATACAAGTATTACGAATAATTTAAACCAAATTTTATTAATTTTTCTGTGGAACAGTTACTGTGTCATTCTTCTAGTAAAATACGTGGACCTTGGATCAGATGAGGCTTTTTCCCGAAATTAACGTGGAGGTACCGAATCACGCTTAGCAATCGAATGATTTTTTTTCCGATTAAACGCATCTAGAGTAAACTGATTTACAACGTTTTATTCCGACTTTGGAGTGATTTTTAATAAAGGTGAGTGAGAGTTTTTATTTACTAGGGGATCGATTAACGGGGTTGGAAAATATAAATACCGAAGGAGTTTTAATAAAAGGGAATCGTTTAGCAGTCCTGGCAAAATGAACACCAAAAGATTTTTAATAGAGGTAACTTTTAATAGAAAGGGTTTTAATTAACAAGAATACAACTTTGAGAGTTGATTTTTACAATTGAGACTTGTGTCATCCTTTTCTGTGGAATTATTCTGAGACTTGTAATCCGAGGGAAGGAGGGGGGCTTAAAATATAGGTAGGGTTTAAAATATAGGTCAACCAGGTGGTTTGCAAAACCCATGACTTAAAATATAGGTAGGGCTTAAAATATAGGTCAACCAGGGGGTCTACAAAATCCAGGGCTTAAAATATAGGTGAGTCTGAAATAAAGAAAAATCGAGACTATTCGAGAGGGGAGCTTAAAATATAGGTGGATCAACCAGGAGATTTGCAAAATCGAGGTTTTAAAATAAAAGGTTAGTCTGAAATAAAGAAAAATCGAAACTATTCGAGAAGGAGGACTCAAAATATAGGTGTGTCAACCAGGGGGTTTGCAAAATCGAGGTTTTAAAATAAAAGGTGAGTCTGAAATAAAGAAAAATCGAGACTATTCGAGAAGGAGGACTAAAAATTAGAGTTTAAAACTAGATAGCACAAGGGGTTAAAAAGGGGAGGAATTATTAATTATGAATTATTAATTATGAATTATTAATTATGAATTATTAATTATGAAATGGTAGCTAGGTAGTCACTGGAAGGAGACCTATGCACCAATCCCCTGTGATGATGCATAGAACCGGCCAGGCCTAGCACCTAATGTCCGACCCCGCCTTCTCGTGGTGCGGACCGTTAGTACCTTTCAAAAGAGATACTCTCTTGTTGGAAGTGAACGGAAAGGGAGGGCTGCCAGATTAGTGTGGCCTACTGATGGGACAACTATGGCTACTTTTCTTTTTTTTCTACCCTGCTGAGGAGTGGTGAACCACACAGGGTCCTGGTGCTGACCATATAAACCCTCTGGACTGGACAGATATATGGCTCTGAGCTTGATTATGGATCCTGATTTTGCTGCACTGGTGGGCTTCTGTAGAGGGAAAATCTTCCGCTGTGTTTTCTGTTTGTTTGTGGGTTGACAGCCCCAAGTGAATAAATTCACAGGATATGTTTATCAGCTGGTGGATAATCCTGAGCAGAAGTCATCTCAGGCACCTGAACTCTTTGCTTCTATTGGCATCATCAAATTCTACATTGGAGGAAGTCTTCCAGTGTAGATGGCTTCAGCATTTAGTGGTGGGAGAACGGGTCTTTGCCCCATATCTGCGATTAGGGGGCTGTTTGCTATTGTCGGCATTCCCTCTCTCAATAAACATAGTTTCTTTAAACATCCCACTAACCATATTCTCTCCATAGGTAGTTGGAATGTGAGGACTCTGCACAGAGATTTTTCTCTTGATGTCCTCACACAAGAATTCCACCATTATAATTTAGATATTCTCGGCTTGCAAGAGACCAGATGGACAGATAAAGGTCAGATTCTTAAAAATAATCTTAAATTTCTCTTTTCAGGGAGGGACGACAATAAGCATCACCAACACGTAGGTCTGCTTCTCAGCAGACACGCTAGTGATGCTCTTCTAGGATATGAGTGCATTAATGAAAGGTTTCTTACAGCAAAATTTCAGACAAGCGTTAAAGACTGGAATGTTATCTGCTGTTATGCCCCCACTGTGGATGCCGATGAGGATGAGAAGGATAGGTTTATGAACAACTTCAGGATATTTTGAATTCTGTCAAGAAAGGAGATATTACCCTTGTTCTTGGTGACTTCAATGCCAAAGTTGGTACTGACTCTAACCTTTGGGGAGGAGTAATAGGCCCTTTTGGTATTGGTACCTGCAATGGCAATGGGCAACGTCTCCTACAGGTAAGTAAACTCAATGGATTCAGAATAACTAACACTTATTACAAACACCGCGACATACCTAAGTACACATGGGTTTCACCTGATGGGCTGCATAAGAATATGATTGATTACATATTAATTAACAGCAAATGGGCTAGTTCTGTTAGGAATACCAGGGCATATAGGGGAGCTGAAATTGGATCTGACCATTACCTTGTTAAAAGTGTGTTGCAACTTAAACTTAAAAAGTGTTGTGCTAGGGTTAAAAATTTTACTTTTAATACTGAAGCTCTGAAAGATCCAGTTATAGCCAAAGCTTACCATGATAGGTTACTTAGTCATTATGACAGTCATGGTTTGCTTACTACTGAAGTTGAGGAAGAATGGGATCATTTTAAACAAGGTTCTTTGGACACTAACAGTACTCTTTTAGGAAAAAAGGAGCAGAAGACACAGAATTATCTGAGTGATAAGGCACTTGATCTTATTTTCAAAAGAAAGAACTACAGGAATGTCTTTAATCAATACCCTGCTAGTCCTAATAGAAAGCATTACAGAGAACTTAATAAACGTGTAAAAGATCAGTTAGTTGTTGATAAGAATCTTTGGCTTGATAGTTTGGCTGACAATGCCGAGGAAGCAGTTAGACAGCACAACAGCAGAGAGCTGTACCAGATAGTTAATGTTTTGTGTGGTAGAAAACGGACAGGTATACAAGGATTGATGGATAAACAAGGTAAGGTTGTAGAAGGGGAGGATTCTGTCATGGCTAGGTGGGCTGAGCATTTCAGTGATATTCTAAACAATGTGGTTAGTTCTGCTCCCATTGTTTGTAATGATGATAGATGCATTGGCAGCTTTAATGTCGGTCCTATAACACAATCTGAAGTTGTTTTGGCTGTTTCTAAACTTAAACTACATAAATCCCCAGGGGTAGATGAAATTACTACCGAAATGCTTAGAGCTGGGAATGTTTCGGTTACCACTTGGATGACTGAAATTCTGAATATCTTTTATGATAAAGGCATGGTTCTTAAGGATTTTACCAGAGCTATTGTTATCCCTATTTTCAAAAAAGGTGATCGCAGTTCTTCTGATAACTATTGGGGTATCAGCCTACTCTCTGTTCCAGGTAAAGTTCTTTCCATGATTGTGCTTAATAGAATTATAAATCTGGTTGGCAGTCAATTGCGTGATGAGCAATGTGGATTCAGAAGTGGTAGGGGATGTGTGGATCAGATATTTTCACTTAGGCAGATTCTTGAGAAATGTTTAGAGTTTCAGAAACCTTTGGTTGCTAGCTTTGTTGATTTCAAAAAGGCTTTCGACTCTGTTGATCGTCATAATTTGTGGTTGATTATGAGATCATATGGTATACCTGACAAGTTAGTTAACATAATGAAAGCTCTCTATAATAACACTGAGTCGTGTTGGTAAGGCTTGTAGCAATTGGTTTAGCATTACTTCTGGTGTTCGACAAGGGTGCATTTTGTCTCCTTTTCTCTTTAGCATGGTTATTGATTATGATATGCGAAATTCACTTCAAGGGAAAGATTTTGGCCTTAAATGGACTGGAGATACGAAAATGTCTGATTTAGATTATGCTGATGATTTAGCCATTTTGGCAAATGATGTTGATGAGATGAACTCTTTCATTCGAGCTGTTGATGAGACTGGTAGTAGAGTAGGGTTGGTTATAAACAGAGAGAAAACTAAAGTGATGAAAATTGGTCAGGCAGGCTGTGATTCAGTTAATCTGAATGGTTGCAGTCTTGAGCAGGTGTGACAGTTTAATTACCTTGGGAGCTATGTAACAGATAATGGTGATGTGCGGCATGAGATTAACAGACGAATAGGGATTGCTGCTGGGACTTTTAAGAATCTATGGAGAGTGTGGAGAAATAGGCGTATACACCTAAAGACTAAAATTAGACTGTATAATAGTTTGGTTCTTTCTAGGCAGGTAGTTATGGTTAGGTAACTTTCTAGTTATGGTAGTGAAACCTGGACACTTTGTAAACAAGATAACAGGAAATTAGATGCTTTTGATTCCAGATGCTTACGCAGTATCTTGGGCATTAGGTGGTTCAACTTTGTAACTAATGATGAGGTTAGGCAAAGGAGTTTGCAACCTTCTTTAAGCAGCATATTGTGCAGAGAGAGACTCCGTTGGTTTGGCCATGTTGCCCGTATGAATAATTATAGATTGGCAAATATCGTTATGAAAGATGTGCCTAAAGGCCTCAGAAAGAGGGGGAGACCTAGGATGCGGTGGGCTGACAATGTCAAACAGAACCTTGTTAGAATTGGTGTGCAGTGGCCAAATGCAGTAGATGTAGCTCAGGATAGACTTGCTTGGAGAACTAAATTGCGCGGTCTGGTTGGACCTCCGTAGCCCATGGCTGCTTGATGATGATGATGATGATGATGATGATGATGATGATGATGATGATGATGATGATGATGATGATGATGATGATGATGATGATGATGATGATGATGATGATGATGATGATTACCATGACAGTTGCGACACCAGGGTCAATTTCCTGTTGATTGCAACATAGGGGCCAGAGTTTAGAAGGCAACGTGGACGATTGCGACATAGGGAGGGAAAGCACTTCCGGAGGACTGCCCGGGTGAGACGATAGTACTGGCCTGATGCCATTCTTTGAAAGAAATGAGGTCCACTTCACTCTCAGTTAATGCAAGCAATTCTGTGTTTCAAATGGAGACAAATCCACATGTAATTGTCCCCACATCGCTATATGAAGCTACGCCGTTAATGCAATACTTAGTTTGAAATGGGGATATTTTTCTTTGTGATCACGAGGTTCGAAAACAAAGAGTATCCCGTCGTTGTACCTATTTTCTAATATTTGAAAATATTGGTTTCCTCTGGCACAACGACAAATTTTACCTAGAAAATAGGCAAAATTTGTCGTTGTGCCAGAGGAACCCACTCATTGCAGAAATAAAATAAATGGTGTCTGTGTGGCAGAATATGGTTTTCCATTATCGTAGTGGAGTGTAACACATTTCTTTAATGTGTAAAAGAGCCCTATTTTCAACCCCATGTTATCTAATAACAGATATCCTACTAAATTTTTCAAGTATCTTCAGCTTCAATTACTTCGTCACAATTTTATAGAAACTCTGTGATATATCATAATATACATTTCCTTCCTAGACTTCATAAAAGATCATTTGCGGAAGTACCATGCTATTGCCGTCTACACCCCATAAGTTAGGATACTGATGTTTTGTTGGCCGGAACGCGATTAACGATGGTTTGCGTTGTGTTTATCATGTATGGTGCGACAAGAATTTATGGTTACCACATAGGACTTGCTGAAAATAGGTAACTGTGGTGATTGTGACAGAAGTTCCTCCCTTCCCGCCCACAATTATATCCCACAAGTCAACCTGCGCACCAATGATAAAATAATATAATTCAATGAACAGTGGTACTAAGGTTATGTACTAAATCTGATACGATTGAAATACTAATATCTAAACGAAGGACAGTCAGTTGGCCACGAGCATACCAATTTACTGGTGAAAGTAGCAGAAACGGACTATTTGGCTGTCTCTCAGAAACGATAGAGAAATCTGCCTAACCCTTCTTTTCCCTTACGGCTCTCCTCCTCTCCAAACATTAGAGCTTCTGAAACTCACAGGGCTAAGTGGCAATGCAGTGTCAAACTAATGGCCTCTCCAACCCTACTTTTAGATAGCAGCCACTTAACTCTACAAACACTCATTCAAAGGGTCGGTAAATAAAATATGCTTTAGAATTAATAAGCAAGTTTTGCAATGGGTTTAAACATAATACAAATGAATTTATTAACCATTCAAAACAAAGAGGCTAAACCCCTAGATACTAGTATTAATTGAATACTGAATATTTTCAAATTTGTAATGTTTCACAGTTGTCACCCTAGTTTGTGATTGATTATATGTTACAGATGAAAAAACCTAAAAATACACTTCTATTAATAACAGTTATTATTAATAGAAAACACTCTAAAATAAATGCTCATAAAACAACTACTGACAAAGCTGAAAATATCTCTACTTGACTTGTAAGCTTGTAAGCTCTCTTAATCCTAAGTGTTAACCAAACTGTTATTCTTTCAATATCACATTAATTCTCCAGTTAAAGGTGGTGAGCAAGATATGGTAGATTTCAAAATGGGCCCTCACCGACTATATCGCTTTCGGCAGGGTTGCTCACTGCTAAGGAATCCGTTTTGACTTGAACACTAACGTGCACTCTGAAACACTGTCCAGGTGCAGCTGAGTTGGTGAAAATGGTGAATAGTTCTCGGGGTTGTTCACTACAAGAGTGGAGAGTTCACTAGACTCTGGTTAACAGATCCTTCTGGGGGTTTAACTTAGGCACTAAATTATCGAGCTGCAAACTGCTTCAATTCTAAGAAACGAGAAAATACGAATTATGATTTTGTCGTTTTATAAATTTAGCGTACCCAATAAAAGAAGTGTGACTTTATCCACTTGGACAGATAGAGCTTCCGATTTGTTTTATTAGCAATGACGAGTTTTATTAGCAATCATTCTATTCTGTGTGGCAATTAAGTCACTGATGACGTCAAAAATTAGTGATATGGCCTTCTTGTCTAGATGGTGCTGACGTAGCCGGCTAGTGGTGTCCTGTACCGATCAACAACTTTGCGCTCAACCTTTCCACTTCAAAATCTCTATGTGAACTCCGCTTTTATTCGAGATCTCTTCTTACCTCTTGCTCCTTTGTCCGCCGGTTTCCAATGGGCGACTTGACTCTTAGCGCAGGTGTCAGAGAGGATGGCTATCTAGTGGCGGCAGCAATAATGACGGCGATTCTGGACCGCCCTCTCACAAGCTTGGCTGGCTGGGACGTTGCAATGGGGTAGAGTTTCCATGGCTATGTCCAGACTTGTGAGTTTTGCGTGCGCTAGACGCATGCGTCTGGAGCACGTGTCGCATGCTTTGCGCATGCGACACGTCATCGCAAAGTTGACACAATCAGTTGAAACGTGCCGTTTTTAGTGATGCACGCAGTAGCGCACGTACTTCCACCAGTAGTGGATTTTTGTTCAGCATGCCGTGCAGCTTCGTAGTTTGTCTGGAAGGTTTCGTTCTCTTTTTCTAATTATTCAGCTTGTGTTTTTAGTTCACCATATCGTCAGAATAAATGTTGTCCTTTATTGAAGATTATAAATTAAATAATTCATCAGAGATATAAATTATTAAATTAATTTAAACAAATAAAGAATAATTAAATAATTCATCAGATTATAGGTTCAAATATTCATCAGAGACATGAATGAATCACCGGTAGCCAAATATCTAAGTGTGATAGCTAATTTCACTTCAGCTGGCATTGCTTCTCGAAACGAGCATTTTTTTTCGATCTTGGCTCCACCATTCCCAAAAGCATGGAGAAGTTTGTTCTAAACATTCGCGTAAAGTTCTTAAAAAGAACGTTTTCATTTAATTCCAGAATTTCGTGTTTTAAAGTAATCTTTCATCCATATCGATCGCCGGTATTTTTCACGTCCTTTTCTTGCTTTTTTCAGCACTAAAATTTCATAACTTATACCCGCTAACATAGCAGCATCAGTTTACGTCCATTGAAAACTTCACGTCTACAGTGGTGAAAAATTGAAAACTCTTTGACGCACAGGTGTAGACAGTTGAAGGCATGCGTCCAGCTCATTCCATCTAAGACATGCGCTAGGCTACTCGGTGTTGAAAAGCGGAATTGGAAGTTGAAAGCGAAGTTGAAAGTGAAAGCTCATAAGTATGGACATGGCAATTCATCTCAACAGGATAAATGTCTCCAGTATTGTCGGCTGAGGAAGTTGTCGGTTCTTAAATTTGAAAGGGCTTGCTGTAGCTCTCCTGGAAAATGTTTCGTAAGTCGGTATTTTCACACTTTCACTCGGAAAGCTCCCTGCACTGCGTTTTACGCCGCCGCTTTACGTTGTACTAGCGACGCGTTCACCACTGGATGGCACCTTCCTTCCGAAAATTGAATCCAACTCTAAATGACACTCAAAAAGCTGGTCTCTCTTATTTGTACGTCCCACCGCCGTTACGTGGTTTATTACTGGTTGAATGAACCTTATATGTTCGAGGAGTGGTGTACCTAACAAATTGGCATCTCAGTGTATACTATATGTTTATGATTTTGTCGACTCTGTACTGGTTACTGACATTCTCAAAGGGGAGAACAGCTCCTGTAACGAACTGAAATGGATACCTCTCACGTGGTATACATTTGAATCATACTATTGCCAGATGCAATAACATTATAAGTTGCATTATCCTTATCATATAGATTGCATTTATCACCCTTTTTCATCACTCGTTTCATGGCACTTCACACACTTTTTTTCTTTCCTTTCATTTCTTGGTTCATTTTACTGAAAATTACTTTGGATATTCCTAAATGGAACTTTAATTCGTACTTACCAGAGTACTGCCAAGTTTTAGTTTATTAATCATCATCACCATCAACAACCACAACACGATCATCATCAACAGCCATTGTCTACGGAAGTTCAAACACACTGTGCAATTTAGTTCTCCAAATCACTACTGCATAATTCACGTTAATCGTGCATGAATTTATCCCTCTAAATACTCTTTTTACAAGAATTTAAGTCGGATTTTTTAATTAACATCGGCGAAATATTAAACTGGAGCAGGATACGAAGGCGTAACTTTGAAAGGTGGGCGAAATTATTAAACTCCATAGTGAGCCACTCACTAACGATGAACTTCAGGATTGAGAATTCATCGCTGTTTTTGAAGAACAACAAGAATCTGAACCAGAAATAATGTTGGCGTTTAAATATTTAGTTTTCACTGCACAAAAAACGCATGGATTTGTTTGAGGATCATGTTATTGATATTTCGTGTCCGGATGCCATAAGACGTTGTTGTGACCAGTTAATGGAATGCTACAAATAAACATTACGCACAAAACAGAGGCATGCAATGCAAACCAGCTAGTGTCTCTCCATATTAAGAAATAAACTGTAAAATTAATTAATCGATCACATATTTATATACATAATTATGCATATATGTAACCTTTAAATAAATATTGAGAATTATAATTATTTTTGTTGAAATAAAACATCCATTACGAAACTAAGAAAAAGAAAAAAAGATCAATAAGATAGGCCAAAATACAAACAAATAAAAAATCCCCTCGTTTTACACGGAAATCCGTTTCACGATGGTCTTCCCGGAACTCATCTCCCGCATTAAATGAGAGTTACCTGTATAACTGTTCCATTTCTGAATTATCCATTAATTGGTATTTAATTAGGTATTTCAGAGTTAAACTACCACAAAATATATATATATATATTAATTTAATATAATTGTTTGCCTTTCGTTCAATCGCTTAACCAATCACTAACATGCAAGAGGACTGTATATCACGGATGAATCTTAACGATACATTCAAGGTTTAAGAAAAACGAATTTTCATCAACGATATTTTGACGCTTTCAGTACCGAATGTTGGATTATCATTACTACAACTCACTAATGCATGAGGTCTCTAAATGTTGCCTATGCATAAACTGGAAGGATAGTTGTGTGCCAATCCCCAGTGATGATGCATAGAACAGTCCGGGTCTAGCACATAATGTCCGACCCTGCCTTCCTTTGGAACCTTTCAAAAGTTTCCCGTTAGTACCTTTCAAAAAGTTTTTTCCAAAGGAGATATTCTCTTTTCGGAGGAAACAGAAGTGGAGGGCTGTCAGACAGACCGGTGTACCCTACTGATCTTGTCATCTATGGCCACATGTTTTTCTTTTTTCTTGCCCTGTTGAGGAATGGTCAACTTCACAGGGTCTTGGTGATGACGATTTACGCTTATAACACTGGACTGCTTTACGGCTTTCAGCTTGATTATGGATTCCGGACTTGCTGCAGAGGTGGACATCTGTTGAGTGAGAATTTGCCGCTGTGTTTTCTGTTTGCTTTTGGGTTGCCAGCCATGAGTGAACAAAGGCACGAGATACCTTATATCAGCAGGTGGATAAATCTGATCATTTGCCATCACAGCTTCCTGAACCCTCACTTAGCTAGTTGGGTGTCGCTAATCCTAAATTGGAGTAATGTGTCACAGGCAGGAATTACGGCTCTTGAAAAAGTCCACTTAAAAACGGTGGTGCCTAAAGTTCCTACCCACATGGATCACTTCAACCTGTCGCAGTGGAGGAACGGTCTTCGCCCCATGCCTGCGATCAGGGAGCTTTTTTGTTGTTGTTGGTGCTACGATCCTCAATAAGCTTAGTTTCTTCAAAAAATCCTACTAGTCATTTTCTCTCTGCAGGTACATGGAACGTGAGGACGTTACGTTGATATTATTCTCTTAATGTCCCCACACAGGAATTCCAGCGTTATAAACTATATTATACTAGTCTTGCAAGAGACCAGATGGACAGGTTAAGGTGAGAAAATTAAAAATAACTCTAAATTTCGCTTTCAGTGAAGAGATCTCGTGCTCTAATAGAGCCAAAGATCTCAAACAAATGTTTTCCGATTATATTCTGGAAGAATAACACGTTGAATGTATCGGAAGAGGTATCGACCCGTTGCTTCTGTTTTATAAGTTCTAAACTGATTACATACTGGATAAAATGATTTAATATCTAATGTTTCCGAAGCGTTCGTTTCTTTTTCGCCAACATAACGTAATACTACTGGGATTCGGTCCGTTAACTCAATCACGCAAGGTATCGAACCCGTTACGTAACCGATCAACTGGATCGAACCCGATAAAAGTTGTAGTTTTATAACTCATGCTCTAATTGAGCAACAAATCTAAAACTAATGTTTTCTGATTACATTCGGGGAGAATTACACGTTGAATGTATCGGAAAAGATCTCGACCCGCTACTATTTATTTTATGGGTTCGAAACCAATTGCATACTGCATAAAACGACTTAGTATCTAATGTTTTCGAAACTTTCGTCTTTTTTGGCCAGCATAGCGTTATGCCACCGAAATTCGTTTGAAAGGGACCAGATGGACAGATAAAGGTTAGATTCTAAAAAGTAATCTAAATTTCTGTTTTCGGGGAGGGAAGATAATAAGAATCACCAAGGCGTTTGTCTGCTTCTCAGCAGACACACTTGTGATGCACTTCTAGGATATGAGAGCATTAATGAAAGGTTTCTTACAGCAAAATTTCAGACAAGCATTAAAGCTATTTCTAAATTTAAACTTTATAAATCCCCAAGGTTAGACGAAATTACTACGGAAATGCTAAGAGCTAGGAATATTTCTGTTACCACTTGGATAAGTTAAAATTTCAATATCTTTTATGATAAACGCATGGTGCCTAAGGATTTTGTGAGAGCTATTATTATTACTATTTTCAAAAAAGTTGGTCGCAATTCTTCTGATAACTATAGGGTATCAACTACTGTCTGTTCCAGAAAAAGTTCTTTGCACGATTGTGCTTAATAGAATTAAGACTCTGATTGACAGGCAACTGCGTGATGAGCAATGTGGATTCAGAAGTGGTAGGGGATGTGTAGATCAAATATTTTCACTCAGGAAAATTCTTGAGAAATATTTAGAGTTTCAGAAACTTTTGGTTATTAGCTTTGTTGATTTCAAAATGGTTTCGACTCTGTTGGTTGTCAAAATTTGTGTTTAATTGTGAGATCATATGGTATACTAGACAAGTTAGTTAACATAATGAAAGTTCTCTGTAATAACACTAAGTCGTGTGTGAGAGTTAGCAAAGCTTGTAGCAATTTATTTAGCATTACTTCTGATGTTGGACAAGGGTGCATTTTGTCTACTTTCTCTTTAGTTTAGTTATTGATTACGTTATGCGAACTTCACTTCAAGGAAAAGATTTTGGCCTTAAACTGGAGATACGAAATGGACTGGAGATACGAAAATTTCTGATTTAGTTTATGCTGATAATTTAGCCCTTTTTGGCAAATGATGTTGATGAGATGAACTCTTTATTTCGAGCTGTTGATGAGACTGGTAAGAGAATAGGTTTGGTTATAAACAGAGAGAAACCTAAAGTGATGAAAATCGGTCAGGCAGGCTGTGATTCAATTAATCTGAATGGTTTGCAGTCTTGAGGTGTCACAGTTTAATTTTCTTGGGAGCTGTGTAACAGATACTGGTGATGTGTTGCCTGAGATTAACATACGAATAGTGATTATTGTCGTGACTTTTAAGAATCTATGGCGAGTGTGGAGAAATAGGCATAATACACCAAAAGACTAAAATTAGACTGTATAATAGTTTGGTTCTTTCTAGGGTTAGTTATGGTAGTGAAACTTCGAAGCTTTGTTAAGAAGTTAACAGGAAATAAGATGTTTTTGATTCTAGAGGCTTACGTAGTATCTTGGGAATTTGGTGTTCAACTTTTTAACTAATGATGATGTTAGGCAAACGAGTCGGTAACTTCTCTGAAACAGCATATTGTGCAGAGAGAGACTCCGTTGGTTTGGCCGTGTTGCCCGTATGGATAATTATGGGTTGGTGAATTGGGTTATGAATAGGCGCCGAAAGTCCTGAGAAAGAGGGGGAGACCGAGGATGCGGTGGGCAGGCAATTTCAAACAGGACCTTGTTAGAATTGGTGTGCAGTGTCCGGATGCAGCATGTGTACCTCAGGACAGATATACTTGGAGAACTAAATTGCGCACTCTGGTTGGACCTCCGTAGCCCATGGCTGCTTGAGGATGATGATGATGATCCAAACCATGGCGACACCATCAATTCGTAATAATATTGCGAAACTATGTCCATTTGAAAGCAAGTATTAAAACCGAAGAGCCCTAGAATTTTGAACAAAAGAGTTAGTTTTCATCTTAACAAAGTACACTTCCATTTTGTCCAAGTAACAATAACAATATAGTACCAGTATGTTTAGGAATGAGTAGAACGTCATTAATCTGGTGTCCTGGCATTTTCTTTAGTAGATAAAATGATTTAACATCTAATGTTTCCGAAGCGTTCGTTTCTTTTCCGCCAACATAACGTTATACTACCGGGATTCGGGCCGTTAATTCAATCACGTAAGGTATCGAACCCGTTACGTAGCCGATCAACTGGGTCGAACCCGATAAAAGTTACAGTTTTATAATTCATGTTCTAATTCAGCAACAGATCTAAAACTAATGTTGTCCGATTATATTCGGGGAGAATTACACGTTGAATGTATCGGAATAGGTCTCGACCCGCTACTATTTATTTTATGGGCTCGAAACCGATTGCATACTGAATAAAACGACTTAGGTTACGACGAGGTCGGAATTTATTGTCATTAGGTAGAGTAACTGACATCTTGTATTTGCTTTTGGAATTTCTGTATCTGAAAACACTTCATGAGAAGATGAAATTTGAAGTGAAATGAAAAGGAGCAATACATTATCACAGAATCCATCATGCGAAGCAGAAGTAACTCTAGGAGAGTGTCATGTCGCTAATCTCGTGTTAGAACAAATGCCTCACAAGGTCTGTCACAAAGTTCAGCAGGTCAATAAAAGATTTACTCTTCATTTCATAATTTTCCTCTTCTCACTTGAATGACCCTCATACATCATTTTCAAAAACTATTCAGTAGTAAAAAAAAGCCATTTTTCAGCATTTAGGGTTTAAGAGCGATCGTACGCTCTCTCTCCTGACCATTTAAAGCGAACTTTTAATGGATATGGATTCTTTTAGACTGTAATTTGTTTCATCACAGAGCGAAACCTGAGATAGAACATATTTAAAATTTAACATTTTGGTTCCTCCATGTTATTTATATTGAAAGTTTTAAAAATATATATGACATTAATATTTATTGAATTCATTTCGAAATTTAATATTTATTTGACCAGAATATTCATACCTATATTAATTATATTTTTTCTTTCTTTATCGTTGCAAAATAAATAACACCAATTTGCGTTTTCGCACAAAATTAAAAACCCACGCCGTAAATGATGACTCTGCTCCTACATGTGTTTAGGGGAGTTTGAAATGAAAAAAACTGACTTTGTTATATAACGAAATTTTTTATATAAAATGTAGAGTAATTACGATACTTTTTCCGTACCGTAGAAGTTCATATCGCGAATGAATGGGTTAATATTTAAGAGACATAACCTCGAAATGAATTATGTATATTTTATGCCAATTTTTGACTCTATGTAAGTCATGATTTTTTTCTTCAAACGATTCGTCCCAAGCGTTTGTCTGTCTCTTTTATATCGGATTCTAATTCAAAATTATCACTGCACACTTCTTCTGTATTTGAATTTTTCGTTAAAAATTGGAATGGAGCTATCGTAGCGAATGTATTTCATTACAACATTAAATTTTACACTGAAGCGCCATTGAATTAGGGATAGCAACCTAGTAAAGTATTGGACCCCTCTGGCTCTGATAACGGCCTCCACTCGACAAGGCAAATATTCCACAAGCTTGCGCACATGTTCCACAAGTATGGCGACCCATGAATCCTCCAGAGCTGTCCACATTTCTCTCACGGTCGTCACTGTTGGGACACGAGCACGACCACTCTGCCCGATGATATCCCAAAGATTTTCAATGGGATTTAAATCTGGACTTCTAGGTAGCCAATTCATTTTTTCAAAGTCAGCAGAATGCTCCTGCCACCATGAAGTAGCCAAGATGGACCTGTGAGATGAACAGTTGTCTTGCTGGTAGACACCCACTCCATTGGGATGCATGATGGCATAATTGAGTGAAAACGGTCAGCGATCAGTTCTACATACTGGGATGCATTGAGAGTCACTGGTACACGTAGCAAAGGTCCCAACTGAAAGACACCCCAGGCCATCACTTAGCCACCACCAGCTTATACTCTTCTGACCTAACATGCAGCATCCATGGCTTCATGCGGCTGGCGCCATGTCCTCAGTCTCCCATCGGCTTGATGAATCGGGATTCATCACTCCAGGCTATCCGTTGCCAATTGCATTGAGAGTCGCGCGGATGCATTGAGAATCGCTGGTACACATAGCATAGGTCCCAACTGAAAGACACCCCAGGCCATCACTGAGCCACCACCAGCTTATACTCTTCCGACTTGACATGCAGCATCCATGGCTTCATGCGGCTGGCGCCATGTCCTCAGTCTCCCATCGGCGTGATAAATCGGAATTCATCACTCCAGGCTATCCGTTGCCAATTTTAGATGGTCCAGTTTCGATGCTCTTTAGTCCAGGCAAATCGTTGAGCCCGGTGTTGCGCTGTTAGAAGTGAGACTCTCGTAGGTTGGTGGCTCCTGAAGCTGAGATGATGAAATGAACGTTGCACGGTCTGTGCACTGACTTCCCGGCAGAAACCCGCGTTCAAATGGGAGGTGATTTCAGATAATATCTGGTCCCTATCGGTCCATAAGATGCGGGTCAGACGGCGAAGCCCACGATTATTAAATGCTGGTTGTCCTTTGCAGCTAGCTCGGGTCTTTGTTCCTTTGCCGGAATTTTCATATTTTCGGAACACTCTTGAAACTGTCGTACGAGAAAAATCCATGTTCGTTGACAATTTCGGAGATCGAGTGTCGAATCCGTCGGGCACCTACGATCTACCCTCTGCCAAATGCATCTAAATCCCACGCCTTTCCCATTACGCTTCTCACAACAAATGCTTAGGGAAGCCAAAGATGACAGCTATATGTGGCCAGAGTTTCAGCCACGCATGCGCGCAAATGTCGGACTTGCAGTTCTGAATCTTGGATAAAGCCCCCTATCCCTAATTCAATGACATTTCAGTGTATATGCATCTGGTAGAAAGAAGTATATTCTGTTTGCCTGTTTCGTTTATTGAATATTGAATAACTTTCGTATTCCATACTATTGAAGTTTTACTATTTTTCTTTAGAAATTTAACTTCTTATACAGAAATCATTAAACGATGCAATCAGATTGATAATTTTACAAGAAGTGAAAATTGTGAAATCATTGAAAACGTTTTTAAATATGTCTTAGTTTTGATCCACTCAAACTTTGATTTCTGATTTGTTAGGGGCGGTGTTGGCTCAGTAGGTATCGTGTCAGGCTCCTAATCTGCAACTGATATTTTCCAGTCCCAACTGTGCCATCATTGAGATTAAATGCTGAATATATATTTAAGCTGAAATGCCTAACATGAAATTGGCCTTTTTCGAGTTAAAATGAAGTCTATAACTACTAAGTTGCCTGTTGCAATCTTTCAAATGATCTCAATTGAGATGACATTCAGGATTCCTTCATCCTGAACAGACAGGCACCTACAGTCGCTAAAAAAGGTATCCGAACACTATGATTGATTACAGAATTCAGAAAAAATATCTGGCAACGATTTTTTTTAGAAATTAGTGATCTGGCAACCTTCGTGTTACGTTCAACACGGAGGTTGCCATATCGCTAATTTATAAAAAAAATCGTTGCCATATATTTTTTTCTGAATTCTGTAATGAACCATAGTGTTTTGATATTTTTTGAGCAACTGTACCCAGGATTCAGTTTTTTACCGGGGGGAAGGGGGGGGGTCAATTAGAATGAGATTGAGTAGGGTTTTCAAATTACTAAATTGGTCCACCAAAGAAGAAAAATAAATATTCTCTGCGGAACAAATTTTACGCTTTTCTTAAATCTATTTTTGTGTCGTACATGAAATACGGGCTAAAATAAATTACACAAAGTCAAATGTTCTATATTTCAAAAGAGATAGACAATTTTGAGATTTCCTATAAGACGACGGATTTTCGGAAGATGGGGGTCCTAACCTTCTGGTCATCCCCACTGGTTCGTCCATGATCCTGAACAGTAACTTCATGAGTCAAAATTCATTATTGTTGTGCCATCGTCATACAATAATTGGTTGTTGGGGTTGTTTTACCTCTGAGCGCATTTTTTGCACACCATGGGCTAAATGGTCAGGTCACATGGACCCAGAAGGCTCAGAGATGGTTGGGGGAGGGGACCCACTGGAACAGCTGTTGGGAGACAGATGGTAGCCTCCCGTCAAGATCATCCAGCATGTTCTTTAACGTGCACAGGGTATGACTCTCCCGCACACGGGGTCACGGCTTAACGTCCCATCCGACGGACGGCGGCCTTTATAGAGCCCATCGGTGTCCCCTATTGACCGTGCACAGGGTGGGGAATTTTACGGAGAAAAATCTCAACGCTGACCAAGCTGGGACTCGAACCTGGGAACTGCAGATTACGAAACTGGCCCACTACCACCCTTAAGAGCCACCCCCGCCCCTAAGAGATGCGAGAACAAAATTAGTATAAAGAAGACAATTTTTATGATTACACTGTTTCATATAGTAAATCATTAAAAGGAAATGTTGTTAAATTTTAAAGACCTCGATTTTTTTTCCTTATAAACCTATTTAGAGTTTTTAATGAAATCATTCTCAGTTATAAAATGCCAATTACTGAATACATGTATATTCGCTCAAAAAAATATCCGAACACTATGGTTGATTAAAGAAATCAGAAAAAATATCTGGCAAATATCGATTTTTTTTTTAGAAATTAGTGATTTATCAGTAATTTCAAAAAGAAAAAAAGTTGCCAGATATCTTTTCTGAATTCTGTAATCAACCACAAAGATTGCCAGATCACTAATTTCTAAAAAAATCGTTGCCAGATATTTTTCTGAATTCTCTAATCATCCATAAAGGTTGCCAGATCACTAATTACTAAATAATGTTACGACAGAAGAATCTGGCAACCGAAAGCAAAGTTTCAGCCAACGAATAAGAACTTTGGGAGAATTTGGAGAAGAAGAGTGGAGCGTTAACGGTCGTTTTTGTATTGTAACGGTCGTTGTGTGTTGTAACGGTCGGTGAGTTCGAAAATGGACGGTGAGCTGTTCTGAGACAGTGCGCGTAAGTATCAAGAAGTAACTTGATGTGTTGTGTATACGCTGAAGGATAAAAGTGGGATCTTTTATCGTTAAGTATCAAGAAGTAACTTGATGTGTTGTGTATACGCGGAAGTATAAAAGTGGGAACTTTTATGGCTAACTTCGAATGTCTACACGGACTGTCTTTTTGTTCGGCTAGTGTGTGAAAAGTTATTAGCACAGGACGAGAATTGGTTTACGAGTGAAGATCTTCGGGTGACCTGGTAAATCAAGTAAAAGGTAGTATTTAGTAAAATACACAGAGCTGATGTTGTGTGCTCACGCAGGAAGATTGATGACTTGTGCATGTTAATAGTTGATTTGTTAATAAGATACTTCATCCATATTTCCTTTGTAACAATTTACCTTGTATTGAATTTGGTTTTGAAATATAGCTTTTAATACTCACGCTCAGTGGCTATCCATTTTTGTGATCCGCAACATTTGGTGTCAGAAGTGGGATTAATTTAATTGAATGCCTTTCACTAGAAGTATGGATGAGTTAATAAAGCTGATGACTGATATGAAAGCCGATATGGCCGCACAATATAATGAGTTGAGAACTGAGATAGTTTCTCAAAAAGATGACTTGAAAGCCGAAATGGCCGCACAAAATACCGAGATGAGAGCTGAAGTGGCTTCTCAAGTTGGTAAGTTTATTGATCACTTCAAGGATCATAAAACCGAACTCAATAGACAATGCAATAGTTTAAATGTTGAATTTGTCAGTGAAAAAGATGATCTTGATAGTGTTAAGTTAGATTGTAAACATGGAAAAGAAAAAGAGAAAGGCAACGCATATAAAAATGTGGATCTGCTACTGGAAATCAAGAATCGTAGATATAGCGCAGATAATGCCTTTGACCACGCAACTACTGGTGATGCATGGCAGAGTGTCTATGTCGCTGGTGACATGTCTAGGAACTGTGAAGAACAATCACACAGATCAGAGAGCTGTGAGACTATACAGTACGCTTTGCACTTCAAAATACCTAGGTATACAAGTCTGGCACGATCTGAAGAGAGATCCACACGAAAGGTATTCTATTCCTCGCCGTCAGCAAAATGTGTCATGGACAATTATCGCAAAGGCAGAGTAACGAGTGGTAATGAGGGGGAACGAAACAGAGTTTACGTTTCGCAGAGTGGTCCGAGTAAAGAAGAGGTGTCCATTCATCATAGATACAAAGTGCCATTCGACGTTACTGGGGAAGTCGGAGAGATTTTTCCGAAGCATATAGCCACACTTGAATCGTTTATAGAAAGTGGGGATTTAAGGAAGAGGAATTCCGAAGAATGGCTTAGAAGCATAACAGGTGATGCTAGTAAAAGAGCTTCAGGCAGAGACAGTACTTCAAAGACTAACTTTCTGGATGAAACTAAGCCTCAGAGTTACGATCAGAGAGAAGTGAATCCCTCAGATAATTTCAACGTAGCCACGGTGAATTTCTTTTCTGAACAGTCAATGTGCAGATTTGGACATTATAACCATTTAGATTATAAGGATATAGAAAAGTTTTATCACGACTACAAGAGCTCTAAAGTGGACAATATCATGTTACAAAACTCGTCGCTGATCTCCAGAATGAACAATTTGGCAATCATGACTGATGTTTCCCTGGCTAATTACAATGAGAGCTCCAAGAAAGTGAATTCCGAAGAAACAGCAACTATGACCTCCTCGGGTCATGTGTTTTGCTGGAGACCCGAGTGGCGCCATCGGATGGTAGATAAAAACAGCACAGGAGGTGTCGGCGACAAAGTGAGTCTTGTCTTGGCTCCTGCACTTGCTGCTTTAGGTCTCAAGGTCCCTATGATCTCCGGTCGTGCTCTCCAATTGACGGGAGATACTCTGTACAAATTGGAATCCATCCCTGGCTTCACAGTCGACTGCACTAAAGATAAAATCGAGCAGATGATGGAAGACGTCGGATGCTGCATCGTAGGACAGACAGAGGAGCTGGTGCCAACAGATAAGGAGATTTACCGCTACAAGGATCTGATGGCTACCATAGATAGCGTTCCTCTAATGATATGCTCAATTGTGTCCAAAAAGCTGGCTGAAGGAGTGTGTGCTTTGGTTTATGATGTTGAATTCGGAAAAGGAGCTATTGATCTCATCAGTACAGAAGATGTTGCTGTTGATTTAGTTAAGAAAGTGGTTGCAGCATCACAAGCTCGTGGAATGAAGAGTTTGAGTTGTTCAGCTGTTATCAGCAACATGGATTCACCTCTTGAAAACTCTGTTGACAACTCTCTGGAAGTGATGGAAGCTGTTCAGTGTTTCCTTGGTAACGGATCCTTGGAACTGCAAGAGCTCGTCGAAGAGTTAGGAGGAGAACTGCGTTTGGTGAACATTGTGGATAATAGGGTAGATGAAGCATCACGTGTCCGTAAGGTTCTGCATAACGGCAATGCTTTGAACAAGTTTCGTAACATGTTAATAGAACAAGGAGTATCTGAAGATGTTGCAAGTTGGCTATGTGAAGGTAAAACAGAAAAAATATTGCTAGCAGCCCGACACATCACTGATTTCACTTATACAGGAGAAACAGGTAAGGTTGTCGGATTAGAAGCTGCAGTTCTAGCAAGAGTATGGAAGGAGGAGATGGACCGAAGAGCTAAAAAGAATTATGGAGCTGATATTATATTTGTGAAGCACCTTGGGGATCAAATTGAATCAGGTGAAATATGGCTGGAGGTTCATCACGACAGTTCTGAATTAAGTGAAAGTCAACTGACAAAAGGGTCAGATTGCAGGATGAAAATTCTCCCTAGATTTTATGTCACTAATGACTTTCATTCCTTGTTACTGTTGATAGAAGTAAAAATCCAAAGAAGAAAACTTTCGACAAAGAAGAAAACTTTTTACAGGTTTTGCACGAAAACTCTTAGTCGATTCTTCTCCCTGCAGAGACATAAACGTGTTCACAAGGGCTATAGGCCTTACACGTATTATGTTTGTGGACGAGGCTTCAGTCAGAAAAGAAATCTACGTCATAATGAGATTCGCTTTCATTTTGACACAGACGTGGTATATCGCATTCGTCGATGTCCAGCTACAAAGTGCAAGGTGGTTCACGTGGATCATTTGGCCCCGTTTCATCGAAGAACTGAAGAAGCTTTGGAATCCAGAATTGTTCGGGACGAACAAGACCTAGGAAGGGGGCAGTGTTACGACAGAAGAATCTGGCAACCGAAAGCAAAGTTTCAGCCAACGAATAAGAACTTTGGGAGAATTTGGAGAAGAAGAGTGGAGCGTTAACGGTCGTTTTTGTATTGTAACGGTCGTTGTGTGTTGTAACGGTCGGTGAGTTCGAAAATGGACGGTGAGCTGTTCTGAGACAGTGCGCGTAAGTATCAAGAAGTAACTTGATGTGTTGTGTATACGCTGAAGGATAAAAGTGGGATCTTTTATCGTTAAGTATCAAGAAGTAACTTGATGTGTTGTGTATACGCGGAAGTATAAAAGTGGGAACTTTTATGGCTAACTTCGAATGTCTACACGGACTGTCTTTTTGTTCGGCTAGTGTGTGAAAAGTTATTAGCACAGGACGAGAATTGGTTTACGAGTGAAGATCTTCGGGTGACCTGGTAAATCAAGTAAAAGGTAGTATTTAGTAAAATACACAGAGCTGATGTTGTGTGCTCACGCAGGAAGATTGATGACTTGTGCATGTTAATAGTTGATTTGTTAATAAGATACTTCATCCATATTTCCTTTGTAACAATTTACCTTGTATTGAATTTGGTTTTGAAATATAGCTTTTAATACTCACGCTCAGTGGCTATCCATTTTTGTGATCCGCAACAATAAAATCGTTGCAAGATATTTTTTCCGAATACTGTAACCAACCGTAAAGGTTCCCAGATCACTACTTTCTAAAAAAATCGTTGTCATACATTGTTGTGAATTATGTAATCAACCATAGTGTTCGGATGCTTTCTTAAGTGACTGTACTCCTTTCCTGGTAATATAATTGTTCGGATATCATTTCTGCAGAAAATGAATATCAGAATTAAAATAATCAGCTCATAGACTTCTACTTTTTTCTGGATGGAAAATTCGCACAAAATTTCTATATCAACATATTTTTTTCAGTTTCATATTATGACAAAAGATTATTCAACTGCAATGCAAGTTCCAAAAGGAACCAATCAGGTAACACATGTTCTGTACAATATAGATCATATCAATCTATAAGTCAAAATGTTTAATTCTAGTTTAGCCCATATCTGGTCTAGTGGTTAGCACACATGACTACTAACCTAGCGGGCATGACCTTTGTTTGTATGTTATATGAGAAACAAGGATAAGCCTAATATAGCTTCTAGGTTATCTCCATTCTTTGTGGGGCATTGGTGACTCAGTCGGCAGCGCGCCAGGCTCGTAATTTGTAGTGCCCAGGTTCGAGTCCCAGCTGGTTCAGAGTTGAGATTTATCCCCGAAAAACTCCCCGCCCTGCCCACTGTCAGTAGGGGACACCGATGGGCTTGGAAAGGTCGCCGTCCGTCGGATGGGACGTTAAGCCGTGGCCCCGTGTGCGGGAGAGCCATACCTTGTGCTCGTTAAAGAACACGCTGGTTGGCCTTGACGGGAGGCTACAATTTGTCTGCTAACAGCTGTTCCAGTGGATCCCCTCCCCCAAACTTCTCTGAGCCTTCGAGGTCCATGTAACCTGGCCATTTAGCCCACTGTGTGCAAAATAGTGCCGCTGAGAAGTAAAATAACCCAACCCATTCTTGGCATAGGGGAGCGCCTCCTACCATTTAAAAAAATATACTATGACGCACAATTATGTCAAGAAAGCAAATGAAAAGAGCTATCATGTTGACTCTTATTTTTGCCTAATTTTATAAGCATGCAATGTTTCGTAACTTAAATAAATATAATAAAATTTTCGCCTATTAACGGTTTCGCCATTAATTTGTCAGACTTACCCTTCTGACTCAGTTTGTCGCCACAATTCTTCCAAAAATCTCTCTGACATCCCAGGTCTCTCCTCTTGTTCAACCACTAGTTTTAAAGAGCAAAAGGATATTATTTAATGCGAAATCTTCGATCGAAATATTTGAAATTAACGTTTCTTTTCCTCTTTCACTTTTCATATTCGTTTAATTATTGCGCATTTCAAATAATAAACGTATGTGTTTGTTACGTCACTGTTTGGCTGATGCCATATTACTTGAGTAATAATTCGACATGATCCCGAAACCTTTCTTGTCATAAATTCTAATTTACCTCAATTAGAAAACTAAAATTATTTAATATTAATAATCCGACAATTAATCTAATGTAAAACAGAATGTCCTGAACTTCTACTGCATAACTTTACAAGCTGGCAAGTGGAGTGAATCTCAATGAAAAATGCGATATAATCACTGATCCGAAAAGTGATATTTATCGAAGCCATGAAAAGGTTTGGTCTTTGGTTTCTTGTTACTACATTAACAAATAACACTGAGCAAAACATTTTAGAAACGTGATGCCTCTGAGATAAAAGTAGCCATTTCTTAAAGATTCCCAGGTGCTGAACACGAATATGATAATGAAAATGCAAAATTGGCTATGATTTCTGAGCAATCCGCAACGGAGTGGCAACTGTAATAGGAGAAGAATGTGGTTCTGATGACTCTTATATCACTTAATAGCATGATAATTCGTCTTTCTGTGAGTTCAAACCTTTATATTTGATGTTTTAAAGATTTGCTTAATTCCTTAGACATCTTTCTTGCCCATTTCGAGAACTACTTAATTAAATCTTTGGAACTTTGAACTGGTCATTTACTTAAGCCTAACGTTGGTCAGCTCGGCGTGCCTCTTGTCTCGTACTGACCCTTTCACGCGCATACACATAAGAAATTCCGTAAAGGGGCTGCTTCAAGGACCCACGCTGTAGGACAACGACGCTCTCTTGGTAAGTTGCAGTTTTTCAACTCTATATTCCTCAGCAGTGGAATTCTTGGGTGATATCCGAGGGAATGAAGTTCTAGAGACTACTGACAAACTCTCAGATTCCATCAGATGTAAAGGTGCCATCAGATGTTCCGTCAGATGTAAAGGTGCCCGTAGAAGCCAATTTCATTACTATTGCGCAAATATTACAGAAAATAATTACCGTAAATTTTCTGCAGAACGTAAAAAATAATAGAAGTGTATGAATTTTAAAACTCTTAT
Source organism: Ryuthela nishihirai (assembly GCA_038380435.1). Classification (NCBI taxonomy): domain Eukaryota; kingdom Metazoa; phylum Arthropoda; class Arachnida; order Araneae; family Heptathelidae; genus Ryuthela; species Ryuthela nishihirai. The sequence goes on from JAWZYU010000031.1 coordinate 40,705,151, forward strand.
ACATCCCCTGCCAGGTCGTACGATATTGAATATGATGTGTCAGATGTTTCTTCAGCTCCGAACAAATGGCATCAATAAAATCTTTAATATACCAGTTAGTTAAACAAGCAATGAATGAATGCATAGGTGACCTAAAGAACAACGTCGAGGGACTTACCAAATCTTTAGATTTTTTATCAGGAAAATATGATGAATTTCGAGATAAGGTTGAAAATGGGACTCAGGACTTGGTTCTCTGCAAACATGAAAATAAAAAATTAATTTGCTAAGAATCGAAAATTGGAAAATACGATCGAAAGATCAGAAAGGGTAAATGATTTGGAACAGGAAAGCAATGTGAGCTACAGTACACGAAGGTTGCCAGATCACTAATTTCTAAATAAATCGTTGCCAGATATTTTTTCTGAATTCTGTAATCAACCATATCGTTCGGCTACTTTTCTGAACGACTGAACCTATCTTGAACTGAACTGGTTAATGAGAGACAATCGCAACGTGAATGATTGAACAAACGACCCGTGCCATCCTAGGATTCTGACTCGGTCATCGGCAGAAGCAATGTCACTGCAAGCGAACGCGATACAACTCTGCAAAGAGACGACGATATACATAGTTAATGATACTGCTAAGGATAGTCGTTACAGACGATCAATGTAAATTTAGATTGGTCGTCTGTAATGACTTCAAGAACATTTATTCATTGCTATAGTTTATTCCAGAAAATCGTTAATTAAATCTAAATATTAAATTAGTCTCGGTATTTCATTTTTAGTACTGAACGGAGCTGTCTTGAGACAACATCATTACAGAATAATCCAGTCACAGAGAACTACTTCAAACGATGGAAATTCTTTAACAAGACACTTATCGCGGTTAAGAAAACAACTGAAACTAAATGATCAGTGACTTAAACCTTATTAACGATTTATTGGGACAAACAGTTTTAACGAATTAATGCCCTTGTCTGTACAAACAAAGAACACAAATTTATAGAATTCCGTTAGAAACATTACAACTCAAGCAACTGTATCAGTTCGCAAGCTGCAAATATCCATCTACCTATAACTCCTAAACAGCACACAGATCCGTAGGCTAGGCATCAAAATAATAGTATTCTACCATAAAAAGAATTCGTTACAACAGTTTTCTTAAATTCATAAATAATGATTACCTATGAAAGTTTTTCTTTATCGAACTTTACCTCTCTGAAAAACAACTCTTTTCTATAATTATAATAAAATCTTCAAAATATCTGTACGTTATTAAAGCATATTACAAGATTGTCTTTAGTTATAATATTTAAATGCGAATTTTAATAGTTTAAAGTTTATTTAAATCATTTTACTGTATTTTTTACCTGTGCTGCAATTACTGAGCAAATATTATAGCTTTTGACACGTTTGAATCCTAATGCATGAATGTGGAGAAAAATATTTTCCATAACAAAATTAAAATGATCGATTTAATATTTGGAGCAACAAGCCACTTGAACACTTAATACCTAAATTGCCTGTACAATGACTTTACTGTAATCTACCTGTATGGAATAAGTATTAATAATAACATACTCTTACTATATATATATATACAGTATATCTATGATTTACCGAAATATTCGAAGGAATTTGTGCAACAATTACCACTTAAGTAAAAAGAAATTCAGCATCTTATAAAAAGAAAAATCGCGATATAGTAATGATCTATCTATATAGTATTGGATCCATCTTATTACAGATATATACGTGGCATAATTGTTTAAAATCGGTTATTACTTCTGGGCACATTTTAAAACTTGCCTCATAATATCCTGCATTATATTTAAGTTGATGCAAGGCAATTTCAAGCGAATATCTTCGCTAACTCCTCATATATTAGAGAAGTCTCCCCTATATCTTAGAGTAGTGTCCAAAGCACTTTCATTCATTACTGGTGAGAATCTCATGGATATAGAAAATAATCGTTTATGTTATTACCCACTTTTTGGGAGGGGAAAAAGAAGGGGTGGTAAATTTTCTAGAGAGTGTATACACAACTTGTTGTGATGGGTCAAAATGTTGTAATTATATACTGGAACAGTCTTTTTAACATATACATAAATTAAGAAACGAAACAAATGACGTAGGAAATAGGTAGAAATTAAGATAAAATTGGCAGTAACTACCACTATATTAATAAAATAGTTTAATACAATCAAATATCAATCGTTCAATCAGTAAGCGAGAATACATTAAGAGGGGTATATTACGGATGTATCTCAGCGATATGTCCAATATTTAAGAAAATTATATTTTACTGCGAAAGGCAAATGATATGCTCATGCATTCTTTGCATGTCTTGATACTGAATATACAATTGTATCATCGATATTGGAGTGTCAATGAATTCAATAATGATTTGGATAATATATTTCAACAATCATTTTCAAAGAGCACTTCTTAGTCTCCAAAGCAATTTTCATGCATCCGGTCACGTTAAGTTTAATTTCAACAGTTTAGCCGTTAAAAACCATAATAATCGAATTTTCAACGAGAACGATAATATGTCAAATGACAGAGCTTTTGTGCAATTAAAATCAAAGAGCACTGATTGGATAGGATTTTTCAAAAAAAAAAATATGTTTATTTGAAATAAGTGTCAAATCTATTACATTTGTTGGTTAACTGATTATAAATGAGTAGAACTTGGGAGTTAGGATGATACTGGGTATGATGAATCCAAATCGTTTTGGACAGAAAATTTTGATAAACATTAAAGAAATGTGGTTATCTAGTAATCGATTTTGAGTCCACACGTAAAGAATATTTTATGTATCATAATTTGCTACAAAAGAGGAGTGGATTTAAATTGAAGAGTTTGTCATTTACTTTTTCAAATATTTTTCTGTTGCTATATGTAGGATGAAATTTCGATTAACTGAGTTAAAATTAGAAATACAATTTCGGATAAAACAAGAAAGCCTTCTAACAAGATGTAACGAACAATTGAAAGAATAGCTAATCATCTCTGGTGATAATAAGTTGCTTGTTTTTAAAGAAAATGAAGATTTTTCGGTTTCCATTTTTCCCCATCTGATACTGGAAATACAAACTTATGGATGATTTATAAAAAAAAATCGCAATAATGTACTGATACAAACAAATCACAAAATAGAAATCGTTCTCTCATATATCTCTTAAAAGGAAAATCTTTTACTTTCCCATCCCTTTGAAGTTGAGGGATAGAAATGAAAATAAATATTTTGATCATCACATTCCATCAACTAAATTCTACATCTCTCTCATTTTTAGTTTTTTCGTATCGAAATTAATTGTTGAAGTATAATTGCCCAAACGCAATTCCGTGTATATTATAATATGATATAGCATAGATATGAATTAAAAGAAACTTTAAAATTCGTGAAATATTTATATTGATCCCTGTTTTAAACATTATATAACAGTTGTTAAACACATTTTTCAGAATACTAATATTTTAAATTCAATATTTCATAGGTTAGCCTTGTGTTTAAATAAATGTTTTATGTGATTTTGGTCTGGAATCCACTAATTTAAATTCGTCTGTAATAAAATATGATTAAGAGAAAACAGGAAAGACTTAATTAACTCAAGTATTTGGACGTTTCTGCTCGGAAATTTCTTTACCTATTCTGCAATACCAGCTCCGTATAGTTTAAAAGTGTGGAGACTGTTCAATCGATTCCATTTTTTCAATCTTGCTATCTGCTAACCACTTCTGAAGAACCCTTTCACACTGACAAAGTACATTTCGCCCAGTTAATTAAAACATTATTAAGATCTACGTTCATTCCAAAAAAAAAGGTCAAAGGCCCTTGGTAATAATTTTGTTTCCAGTATTTTGATGTAGTCCTTAGCTTTTGCTATTCCTTTTACAATATGTAGCTTTCCAACATCCTGACAGAACATGGAATACCATACAATGACTTTCGTTGAATGTTCACAATAACAGTAACAGACTAAGTGCTGAATGCCTTATGAGATCGTTTTCGTATGTGGACACTGATATACAGTAAAGAAAAGCTTGTTTCCATCACTAAAACTTTTACAGTAACATTAACATTAACAGTAAGAAATATCTCAATCCAATTTCTAGGAATTTTCTTCTTACAGTTATTGAGCACACATTAATGTCTGCTACCAAAATTCATCCTTTCAGTATTTGTAATGATTTAAACTTGGTACAGTAATACCCCCGCTTTACGACGTTTCACTTTATGACGATCCGCTCTTAAGACGATTTTCAATTATGAAGAGGACGCAATTGCTCATACGATGATTTTAGTGTCATGACTTGCACTGATCAACCAAAGCTTCTGGAAGTAGACAAAATAGAAGTAAAGAATTCTGCAGAGGCCTCACAATATTTAATGGCATCAAGAATATCATAGGAATCATGGAATGAAATAAAAGAGTTTAAAGGTGTCGTCTATGAAATATGTATCGAAAGATGTTTGAATGATAAATTTGATTACCATTCAAACTCTGAACAGTTGTGTCCTCAATTTATTGATGATTTCGAAGCATTTGAAAATCTTTTGAGGAGGTTAAAATAAATATTGTAGACATGGACATTCTATACAAAAAGAATAGGGATATCGAAAGATGGCACCAGAGTCAACCAAAGAGACTAGAACTGTGAATACTCTCACTAGTACGACATTCAATAAAATGATGTTTTTTCCTTTGTAATGAAACAATTAGAAATGCACAAGGAATTTCAAACATCCTGTATAACACCTATTTTTTTCTTACTCGACTTTTAATAACGTTTTGAAACTTTTCTTTCATATTCAATATATCAAAGCAATTGATGTTTATTATACACTTAGAATTCGAACGAAAACATTACAAGAAGCGGAACAGCCGATGCTTAACAATTGTTTACTCTGATAAAACTAGTTTGGACGACATTTTTTCAATTTCTACTTCTTTTAAACGAAACATCACATGACTGACGAGCAGCAGTCTTAAAGAGCTGCTTAGATCATATGGCGATGCACGTGACAACATATTTTGCATATATGCTGCGCAAGTAAAAATTACGTGCATCTGCATCAAGAAGTGACCTTTACGTACATCTGCATAAAGGTTTCTAATTCAGTGGACGGTGTGTATATGTTGGCTGTTACAATTTCCTGCCTGTCATCCTTTGATCCGTTTCTTTTTTTTTTTAAAAAGAATGTTTAGGAAGGTTTCAGTGAAAGATTCAATGAAGGAAAAAGATTCACTGGGTGTAAAAATTGTTCCACTGAATGTCGGGTTTAGTGATCGTGCTGATTATTTTTCTGTTTGGTTTTCCTGTACTGCGTTATTTGGATTCACTTTGCTTCATTTAGTTGATGCAGGAAAGAATACAAAAGTACGTTATAACTGAGGATGGATAAGCGAGAATAATTCTCAATATCGCCTGTTTCGATTTTCTGTAATACATTTCATAAATTTCCAATTGCTTCTATTAGAAGTAATGGATCTTTAAAATATTTTTTTCATTGACTAAACGGAATACTGGTAGTCTTATGCATCATCATGTCCATTAGTCGATCCTTTTATTTGAGATTGTTTCACTTAAAACCAAGGGATATCGAACAAAAAATTTAAGGATCCGTTTTAATGAAAATCGTGTTAGCCAGTAAAATTCTCGATATCGGCTGTTTTGATTTTCTATGATACAATCAATTGTTTCCAATTGTTTCTTTATAAACATTTCGTTTTAATTAGGGTTGTATTAGTGAGAAAAGCAGATTACCCTATGAATCTTTGTTTTGCAGTAGGGCATTTCTTTCATTTTCCGTTTACTGCGTTTAGAAAGAACAGACTTCGCAATAACTCTGCCATAGTGTGGTGTCGGATTAAAGAGTGTACATGCAAATCCTGTATAGAAAAAACGATTAAGGTTAATAGATACAAATTCTGCAGTGCGCTTAAAAGTGAGGGACCTTCTCATATAACCTAAATCTTTGGCAAGAATTTGGAAATAAGTTACCTCTCATGAAGTATAGTTGACGCAAAGTCTGCCACATATTAGAGAAAAATTTATAAGTCTTATCCAGGAAGCGTATGTCGTTTGATGCGTGATTTTTATGGTAGAACGCTCTGGCATATATCTAGACAGTTGCGGGTTCGATTACCGCCATGTCAGTAATAATGTTTCAAATGGATGATTGTATTTCTTCCAATTTCCTCATTTCAACCCAATTGTCATATCCTCCCAATTGTGTTCCATCCAATTGTCCACCCAATTGTCATATCCTCCCAATTGTGTTTCATCCAATTGTCCACCCAATTGTCATATCCACCCAATTCTCGCATTTCTAGTTGTTATCCACCCAGTTAACTTCCACCCAATTGTTGCGCTCCCCTGTAAAATTCAAAGAATATAGTTTAAAGGATTCAAATGCAAAACCTTTATCTTAAGAAGGAAATGATGAGTTGTATTGATTGAAGATGAAGTTGGGAGTTAGTTATATGATGGATGATGCTGGATATGTAGCTTGAGTCCTCAATTCTTCTCTCATCATCGCTATCATCCTCCGCTTATACAGGGCTAAAGGCTCCAGTTCGATTGCATAAGTTACGTTTATGGCTCATCCGTGAACAATAGTTATTACGTCGTTTTTAAAGAAAAACATCAATAGTTGCTGCTTTCCTACTTGTATTTTACCTCTTGTTGATATTCAAATTGTTGAACGGCCTTTCGATCTGTTTAGACTCGATACAATGACTACGTCAATCAGCCTCAAATGTTTTCCCTTTACTCCTGTTTTAACAACCACTATTTTTTCAAACTAGTTATTTAGAAATAAGAAATATTTCGCTTATACACAGATCATAATTTCTACGTTTGAAAAGTTCGGAACGCATCATTGGAGGTATTATAAAAAGTCAAGAATCCAAACAATCACTGGAAAAAGACCTTTATTACCGGTGGATATCAGATTGAATCCAACATATCCTAATATTCTATTCCAATTTTAGCCATTTTCTTTGTGGTATTAGTATACAGTAGTCGTATATTAACTACTGTATCAGGCTAGCCTTTCCCCATCTGATGCCTAAGTCCAAAGAGGAAAACTGGACGAAATATTTTATTTACACAAAGTAGCTAAAAATGTAAAAAAAAAAGTTGGAACAGGGAAATAACAGTTTATTGGAAAAACAGAAATATTCCGTTTTATACTATTAATTAGTTTTTAACTTTATTTACAATACGCAGCATTATTGCTGTTATGTGTATACCGGAGAAATTTCATAAATACTAAACTACCAGTTGAATTATATACTCAATTAAATAAAGTTTTATGTTCCGTATAATCTGTTGCAGGATTTTTTATCATCGCTTGGAAATTCAGCTGGCAATCAAACGCCTAAAACTGAATAAAGCCTCGTGCCGAGACAAAATATCGAACAGGGTGCTCAAGCATCTTCCAAAGAAAGCCATTGTGTATCTCTGTTCGGTATTTAATTATTTACTTCGAAATCTTATATTTCCTGATGTCTGGATTTACTGGAAAGCGTATTATGAATCCCAATTGTCTCCATTTACAAGATATTCGCATTGATTGGAGTGATTCAGTCAAATATCATGGGGTTGTTATACATAAGAGGTTAAAGTGGGACAATCACATAAATAATATAACCTCCAAAGTCAATTCAATGACGGACCAGCTATGCCCACTCCTTAGGAGAAATTCCATTTTCATGATTGATCATAAGCTTTTACTCTATGATATGATCATCAGATCGGTTATTCTGTATGCTTCCCATATGGGCCTACACTACACCCACCAATATTCGTAAGATTCAGGTCATACAGAACAAGATTTTGAGAACTGAAATCGATGCCCCCTGGTTTATCATTAACAGACAACTTCATAAAGACCTGGGCATCGACATATATATATATACACATATGAAACGCACCTCAAAAAGTTTTTTTGAGGCTATAAGCAATAATCACAATGAGATTATTTCTCCTCTGATTGTTTACGATCATACTGTTTCGAACAAGTACAAGAGGCATAAAACGGTAATGTTCTCTGAGGAGACCTACCCGTTTTAGGTTTCTTATACAATTTTACTGCTATTTTTAGTTCTTCTTATATTTGTCCTTAGGGGCCCACCTAAGGGTAGTTAGTCTACTTATATATTTTGTTCTTACTAATGCCAAATAGGCATATTTTTATGATAGAGATGGTTAGGGGTAAAACTATCACCCGGTACATGGGATATGATTATACGATCTGTTGCAGGATTCACAAACTTATCAAACATAACATGAATGGATGGACCTTTCCGCATGCATCCGAAAATATTAGGTGTAGTAATACATGGTGAGGGTCTAAGAAAAATATTTCTCGTTTAGAAAAAATGCCGCATGTTTTCCATATGCGACAATAATATAGTGGATTAAAGTATATATAGACCGTGCTAAACAACAGTGACGTGTGCCATTATTTACTTCTATCACTATTATTTCCCTAAAAAGGGAACATGTGTTGATTAAATCGATAGCACACTAGACTAAGAGTCTCTACTGTACTTATGTTGAAATTACTTTTGCAAACCCTTGCTCTCTTCGGTTTGAAAGGGGACACCGATTGTGATTGAAGACGCTGGCCCTCATATTAGACATTAAATCCATCTGTACAGAAGAGCCATAATCTCTGCTAACACTCGAGTTAGTCTTGACGAGAGATCTTTCATATGTGTCCTTAACTTTTTCAGTGGGTTCTTTTCCTCTATCCAGCCTCTGAGTCATTGGTTTCCTTGTGAGTTGACAGTTTAGTCCTTATTTAGCATAAAATTCACCTTCATGGGTAAAACGTGTCGACATGTAAAGTGTAATTAAATATTTAATAATGTAAGTAAAGTGATAAATTCATTAATATTTCATACTAATAGTTTTTTTTATTATCAATTTAAATTTGAAAATATTAATTGAAGCTACAATATCCAAATTAAGTAACTGAAAACACCTCTTTTGAAAATTTCTAAAATATGGCCAATATTACTTCTAAGTTGACAGTACAAAATTGTGCCAAAATAATATTATCACAAACTCTGAAGTAGCATATAATGCGAAGAATTAAAGTAAACATCCGGTTCCATGAATATATATTAATTTTATTTTGAAACATATCTGGCAGAAAAAGGTTCTAGAAACTACTCCTAGCTTGTACAGGCCTTCTCATACCAGAACATGCCCTACTAAGACCGAAGTCACTGCTGGCCACTGACTCAGTTAGAGCTAACAAATAATCATGCCATTCCGGTACTCGAACCTGGACCCCGTCAAGTTGATATCCCTGCGCCACCAAGGCAGTAAATAGAATTATGCTTTAGGATTTTCCCAGATTTTTATTTCTGTAATTGGGTTGGGACTCAAAAAATTGTTGTCGAACCCATCCTTATTACGTATATTTTGAATTTGAAATCAAAATGAGAATTTTAAGTACAGATATTAAAAAATATATAATGTCTTGCATTTTAAAACGAATTTATAGAAAAAGTGATGTAAAAGAAATATCGCTCTACCAGTTTGCAAGGAAGGTGATAGGGAAGTGTCTGCAGATGTGCTGAATTAATATTCATAATGTATTCACAATTTCATAATAGTACCTGATAAAATATAACACTGGTGTCAAAAGTGTCAAACATGATATTCAGTTAGATCGCAAATTGAGGACTGCTAGGTGTGTGATCACTTCACATAGAAATATTCATCTCGTAAAGAGGCTTCATAGTGTGTATGAGGTTATAGAAAAGTGTATAAGGTATGATTTATTCACGTACAAAGGTCACTTGCATCTCTTGGTGAGTTCAGGGAAGAAAATGGAGATATGCAAAATATCTATGAAGATCATCGGAATCGTGTTTTATGGGATTCGTTTGAAAGTTGCCATTTCGGTATCACAATGTTATAGCTCGCCGTGAGATTGCAACTGCTGTGGTCTTGGTTCGAGTCTTGAGATAGCATGGTCGTTTGTTCTGTCATTACCTGCAGAGAAGCCAGTAGCTTTGCAGATTTGATCACAAATTTAAAGAAGAACATCCCACAGACAAAGACGATTAGATTCAGAGACGATTAGGTTGATTTTGAAAGTGCTAAACTCGGGCGCTAAAACCTCATGCATTAATGGCAACATGGAATTTACTTGTAAGGTGTGTAGTAAGGACGTAGATTTAAAAAGGAATATTTACAGTGTTATGGTTAATGTAAAGCTTCTTTTCGTATTGGATGTGTGGGGATAAGACTCGAGGTTTATAGAAATATATCAGTAGACAGAAGAACATGAAGTGAAGTGGAACATGTGTAGCCATCTATGGGAGATGAAGAAAACCATTCTGTGAACAATGGTAAGCCAAGTTGCTTTATGGATTCTTCTGATCATAATTTAAAAAGAAGAGCTTAGTAATATTTTTATGTTGGAAATTACGAAAGAATTCGCAGAATTTGAAAAAATAATTAATCAACGAAATGTTGAGATTCTTAGATCTGTTGAATTCTGTAGTAAAAAAATAGATGACTTCGTAAAGGAAAATGAATTAATTATGAATGAGCTTAAATGTCATAGGTCTGATCTTGACGAAAGTAAGAAAAATGTATTTTTATTGGAAAAACAAATTAACATATTAGAGTCTAAGATTAATGACTTAAGACAAGATGCATTAAAAAAAATCTAGAGATTGTTGGTATACCTCAACAACCGCAGGAGAATTTACAATTAATTGTAAATAAGGTATATACTATATTACAATTCTCCAGAAACAAGAGGGTATAAAATTAATTTAATGGGTTCCGTCTCGTAATGCTGATAAACCTGGCAATATTCTAATAGGGTTTAAGAACGAAGACATCAGAAATAAGTGGTTTGAGGGGAAAAGAGGAAGGGAAGAAGTTATTTCTAAATTCGGTAAATGAAGAAATTGAAGAGAAACAATTTTACATAAATGAGCAATTAACAATAGAAAGGAAGAGATTACTTCATAAAGTCAAAGCTCATCAAAAGGAATTTAAATATAAATATGTATGAATGAAATTGGGAAAATATTCCTAAGGAAAAATGACGACTCAAATGCCATCAGAATTGACAATGAGTCAAACTTAATTAATACCTGATGCGCTATTAAGTTCATTAAAATGCATTTTTGATATATTGCTTTGGTTAATTTTTTTTCTAGCCATAAAATTGAAGGAACATCGTGTATTTATATTGATCTGGAAGAACTTAAATTGATCCATTCTGATTTCAAAAAGGAATTAGTTTTATTCATTTGAATATCAGAAGTTTACGAGCGAATTTTGATATGTTTTTGGCATTGATAGAAAGTAGTAACTGTAAACCAGATGTAATAATCCTTTCTGAGATTTGGATACCTGACAATGAAACATCTTTATATCATATTGAGGGATACAATGGATTTTTTAATTGTAGACATTTTAACAGATCTGGTGGAATTGTGGTTTTCATCAAGCAACATTGGTGTGCTTCCCAGTTGGATTTGGAAATGAACTCAGCTGAAGTTATTGCATAAGTTCTTTTTCTTGTTGTCACTATATTGTAACTACGGACATAACAGATCATTATATGATTTATTTCACCTTTTCTTCAACAACAAATGTCTCAGTCAAAGCTAAGGAGTGAATACAGTCAATTATTTACACAGACAAAGTGAAATTACAACAAGGCTTCAAGGACTATAGTTGGAATCATATACAAAATTATTATGATGTAAGTGAAGCTTTTGACCTTTTCTTTGAGGACTTTAAAAATTAGTTAAAAAAGCTACAATAAAGAGAAATGTGAGTAAAAAATTAAAAAAATTAAAACCGTGGATAACCACAGAACTTATTAAATCAATACGGTACCGAAGTCATTTACATAGATTATGGGAAAAAAAAAACATAATTGATGCTAACTATTACAAAGGTTACAGAAACTCCTTAAATAGCGTAATATCGAAAGCTAAAAATTCATATTTTCAAGAAAAACTGGCATATGCTGGAAATAACACAAAGAAGAAATGATTATGTCATCTCATCTTCGTTTATAATGGGATATTATAAATGAAGTAATGAATACAAATAGTAGGAAAAAAATCAAAATCATCTGTTTGAAATGAGCTTAAATAATAAAATGGTATATTTTACAGATAGTTCCACTGAAATAGTTAATGCTTTTAATGATTATTTTATAAATATAGCTACTGAATATGAAACTGGTAATTAGGAATCAGATTTGGTAGTGCCTGAAGATCTTAAGTTAAAAGACAGAATAATCATTTCCCAGGGCAATTCAATGGGTCTTGATAGCAGTTTCGTTGGAAGAATTAGACAGCATAGTAAAAAGTTTGAAAAAGACTTATTCGATTGGCTGGGATGACATAAACGTGGATAATTTTAAAGCAATATATCCATCGATACGAACAACATTGTGCTACTTGTTTAATATGTCTTCATCTTCTGGTATTTTCCCAAATGGTTTAAAATGTTCAATAATAGTTCCTATTTACAAAAAAGGAAACAAAACTTTTATGGACAATTATCGACCTATTGCTTTACTTCCGATAATGTCAAATATATTGGAAAAGTTATTTTTTGTCAGGTTGAAAAATGTTTTTATTAAAGTTTAACATATTAGCAAAGAACCAATATGGATTTCAGCAGATAATAAGCACAGAAGATGCTATTTTACATTTAATAAATTCATTAACGTGGTCTCTGGATAAAGATTTTAAAACACTCGCATTTTTTTGGACTTATCAAAGGCTTTTGATTTGGTAAATCATGAAATATTGCTGGCTAAGCTTTATAAATATGGAATCAGAGGTACCAGTTTTACATGGCTAAAATCCTACTTGGAAAATCGTTCACAAATCGTTAGGATAAATGACATATAGTTCTATGAAAAATATTAATACAGGTGTACCACAAGGTTCTGTACTGGGACCTCTGCTATTTATATTATATGTAAACGATATATTTGAGAAAAAGTTTGAGGCAGAAATTATTTCTTACGCTGATGATATTGTTTTGTTATACAAAAGTAACACCTATGAGCAATTATACCAAATGGCAAACAGAGATATTCATCGTCTCTATCAATGGCTAATGTTGAATAAATTAAGTTTAAATAAGGCTAAAACATGTTATATCAAGTTCCAGTTGAAGGCATCAACTGATGGTAGCAGTGACTCTGGAGTGGTTTCGCATCACAAGGACTGTTACAACATCCTAAATTGCAGTTGCGAACGTCTTACGAAGGTTGATCAAATTAAATACCTAGGAGTGATTATTGGTAAAAGCCTTTCATGGAAGTTTCACACTGACTATACTGTGGATAAGATAAAACCATTCATAGCAAAATTTTATACACTAAGATTCATACTCGATAAAATAAGTTTAAAAATGTTATATTCTGCTTGTGTATATAGTCAGCTACAATATGCAATAAAAGCCTGGGGAGGAGCTGCAAAAACAAATTTAAACAGGCTATTGATTCTGCAAACGTTTATAGTTAGAATCATTGACCATAAAGGTCGCTTCTCTGAATCTCGCCCTATATTTAAAAATTGAGGTTACTGACTGTGTCTCAACTTTACATTTTAAAAGTTATTGGATATGTCCATTTCAATTTACATCTATTTCAGGTTCGACAGACATATATACTTAGACTCATTACACTTAGAGACTAATTATTTAATTTGCAAATACCACGTATATCAAAGCAAGCTGCTACCCGTAATATAAACTATATTGGGTCTAAATTATACAACAGTGTTCCAGATAAAATGAAGAAAATTACTTCTAAATATTTGTTTAATAAATCTCTTTCTGAATGGATACTAAACAATAAATGATAACTGTATGTAAAACCAATTTTTTCACTTCTACATCACTGATTGGTTCAATTATCAATTGTTGCCTTGTTAATTTTTTGTATTTATATTTTTGTCAATAATTATACACCAGCGCTCAAGTATTCAGTTACTTTAGCTGGGTATATTTAATAAAATTTTGTATTGATACATATCTATGTTGAATAAAAATTGAATTGAGAAATTCAATTGAATTGAAAAAAAATTCTACTAAGAAAACTCAAGATGTCTATGTACTCAAGACGTTAGCTGAAACTTTGATTGAAGCAAAGTATGCTTCTTTTGAAGAAATATTTACGGATGGCTCTGTGAACAAGGATGAGGGAAGAGCGGCTGCTGCAGTTTGGATCCGAGATCAGAATATATATTTGGCAGTTAGACTACCGGACCAAACAGAAGTTTTCACAACTGAATTGGTAGCCATAGAAATGGCCCTCAAGTGGGCCACTACTCTGTCCTGTGACAAAGTTGTTATTCAGTCTGATCGCCGATCAGTTATTCAATTTTTAATGGAGATCCGGGAAGATCTAGCAACAATGAGCTTTTTTGCAACATTTTGAAGTTGGCGAATAAACTGATAAAAAGTGGTATTGAGTTAAACGTGCAGTGGATGCCCAGCCACGTCGGCGTTACAGGAAATGAAATTGTTGACAAAATTGTAAAGGAAGCGTTATTATGTGAAAACTGGCTCAATATTCCCAAGAGGTTTCAATTATTATAGAAGCAAAAATAAGCAAATTTTAAAGCGAAATTTTCCGCATTATTCTAAAGTTCATTCTTCCTCACATCTGAATCATAGGTGTTTGATGAGTCAAACCATTGATCCATTTCAGGATTTCGGACTGACTAAAAACGACATAGTGACCATTACCAGGCTCAGAACAGGGACCACAAGATTGAATGATCAAGTGCATAAGATGAACAGAGATGAGTCATCTGCCTGTGATAATGTAGAACAAAAGAAACAGTCTCTCATGTGTTACTTAATTGCAGCAAATTTGATACTCATAGAGATCAAATGTTTCACTCACTGGAAGAAATTGGAATTAAGGAATTTACACTCAAAGATCTACTCGGACACCAGAATTTGATAAAAAGAAAATATACTTTTAAATTGATTTTACAATTTTTAAAGATTTCTAAATTGATTGACATAATTTGATTTAGCGCCCAAATTGTGCCGTGATGTTTCTACATTAGGATATTAAACGCTCTTAAAATTTTAATGATGTTAATCAAGAACTTTCAGTTTCTACTGAACTACCTCCTTCCTTCAGAAAACTCTGGAATGTTTATGGAATGTTTATTTCACCGCCAATATAAGATTACTGGAAATATTATGGTTTTGCTTTTGAGATTTCGGTTTTCCAGACTCAATTGGGAGAACTCTCTGACATAATGCACGGACCTTTCTTAAAAGAATTTCTGGACGAGAAGGGCGAAGGGCCCCGAGTGATTTCCGGAATAATAGTTTATGTTGAAGAAGAAGAAGAAGTTGTTGTGTCATTTACCGGACTAGTTGTCTCTGATTGGATTATTCTGTTATGATGTCACTACGCAACAAGTCACTTCCAGTCCATACCTACAGAAACACGGAGTGTGAATAATGGAATCAATAGCACTTATTAATTATTTTCTAGTACAAAGTGTTGTAAATAATAAATGCTCTTTTAAGACACTACAGACAACCAATCTATACTTACAGAACAGCATTAGCTAATTTCCAACTGTATCACTATGCAGTCGTGTTCGAACCGTATCCATGGTCTACACCAACTCACTTCCCCCCCAAAAAAAGCATATCTATAGACTTCAGGGTCGACAGCGACTCCGTTAACAAAAATTCTAATTCACTACGAGATTTTATCCACGTTTAACCTACTGATATAATAGAATGAAAAAATAACAAATACCCACCCCTCAAGCAGCTGCTAGCTACAGAGGTCCGACAAGAGCCTTTCAGTTTATACTCAAGAATATAGGGTCTGAGAGGATGGCAGGACCTCAGCAGAAAAACAACACGAACGTCCATGACTTAAATGGCTCGAACCCAGGTCCGTTAGGTCAGTAGCGAAGCGCGCAAACCATTCGGCCATGGGACGGCATACTCTTCTGATATACACCTATTTATTATAGTTCTTACCTAAAGCCATTCAAAATGCCAGTAAACGATTTTAAGAAATTATCAATTTTTTTTAACTGTATTTTTTAGCAGAATCAACTAATATTGGACTAAGACCGAAAGAGTATTGTTTATGAGCTCCAAACTTATTTTTACATTAGAATTTAGCAATTAATTGCTTTAATGCTTTTAAGAAAAATCCATTTTATTTAGGCAATGTTAATTATTTTAGAAAATTTTAGCGGTAATTTATTTGCCTGTACGGCCATTTTGTGAACAATATGTCACAAAATGGCCGTACAGATGTTTTTAGAATTAGTGATCACTATTTTCTAAAAAAAATCGTTCCAAGTTATTTTTTTAATTCTCTAATCAACCATATTGTTTGGCTACTTTTTTGAGCAACTGTACATTTTCGAAAATTTTAGCGGTAGTTTATTTGCCCTGTGAACAATAGTTCACAAAATGGCCGTACAGGGCCGGATCTGGTGGTGGTGGGCAGAAGATTATGCCCCCTTTGAGAACTTTAATAAAAGTAATGGAAGCCAAAAATATTAAATATTTGCATATTCATCCATTTTTCAAGATAATTTTTAAAGACATCTGAAATGGAGAGGCAACATTATACTGCAAAATTCTTCAATATTATCTGCAATAAGCTTCCCCAATTTTTTTTTCTAGATTAGAGCCTGTTATACCAGTATACGACGGATACGAATTGCAAACGAAAAGGATGAAATTAAACAGATTTCGTAATTAGTAACTCTATTCAGTTTTAAATTAAGATAAAATTTGAAATTGACCTAAAAGTATATTACAGAAAGTTTGGTGAAGCTGGATCTCTAATTGATGATGCCCTTGGTCATAACCATTTTAAATGCATGATACTTAACCTTACTTCTTACTTTGCTTCCTTCCTTCCATAACTTGACATTAGTGACTTTTCTTAAACCTAATAAATGCTTTGCTTCAACAAGACATTGAATAATCACATTTTATCAACTGTATTTCTTTAAAACGTGCTGAAACATTGAACCCGTTGATCATTACCATTTGTTTTGTCTACGGATCATTCCAAAAAGTGGTAATGTCGATTGTCATGAGAAATAAGCACCTCTTTCCTAAATTCTGAGCTACCGTTTGCTTCATATGTAGCTTTTACTAATGATCTGAAAGGCGTAAATTTCAAATATCGTGTGTTTCAAATCAGTTGTTTCTACAATAATAATCAAGTATTGGCATCTTAATTCCGATCACCGGATACTAAAAATTAACATCCAAATGTGTATGAAGAGATGTTGTTACAACAGATGAACGCGAACAATGGCATGTGACAGGTGTATCATGAACGCTCGTCTATGCTTAGCGTGACGATTTACATTATAAATTGTTTAAAACGAGAATGCTTTAAAAATTGTAAGAAGTGTGAAAGAAAGCAAAGAGATTAGAGTAGTAAAAGGAAGACAGAGATAGTGTATAAAAATTAGTGTTGTGTAATGCTATGTGAAAGGACTGCTCTTATTTGATTTAAGTGAAACATGGTTCCGGTGGAAAGGAAGAATCAACGGTAAAGTTTGTTATTGGATCCTCTATCAGGGGATTTTAATGTTCAACGTTTCACATATATAAGGTATAAAGTTTTATTAAGGTTATTTAACGTTGCAAATGAGATTCAATACAAAGTGGTTTGCCTTTATGCTAACAGAAATAGAAGTACTTAGGTTTAGATAAAATTGATTAATTTGTAATAATATTGTGACATTGTAATGAATTGCATCATTTATAATTTAGTGGTATACATATGTGCTATTTATGAGCTCACGCTAAACATTCATCTCTTTGAATACATAACAATATTTTATTGAATTTTGAAACCAGTCAGAGAATTTCATAATTTTTTCCTAAACATTATACATCTTAAATATTTCAGTAGAGCAGTTCGACGATATGTTTAACTTTCATTTCTTTTATATGTATTTATTTATGAAAAGGAAGCTAAGATATAAGTAGAGATAATTGCCACTATGAAATCCGATATCGTTCAGTACAATTTTGAACTGTCTTCTAATCGATATCATTCACAAGGTTGCAACTTAGATCAGTGGCCACAACTTAAGCCGCTAAAATGAATGCGAAAACCATCCAACTTGTTAAATAACTACATAAAATATATACTATATTCAAGAAGGAAATTAAATTAGCTATTCGTTTATATTTTGAGAACATGAAAATGATGTTGTTTTCTGTTTGGATTCGCAAAGCCATGGCCAAAATATTCAAGAGATTTTGACAAACTGAACAATGTTTTACATTCATTTGCATAATGATCTGAGTTATACAAACTGAATATGAATTAATCTGTTGAATCTAAAGCCTATTTAAGTTACTCTTTCTTGATAATAATTAAGATGTTTTAATAGATATTTTAAGTTATACGATCTTGAGGTTTTACCAAATAGCCGTAGCTGTATTTCTATTTCTTTAAATTATTATCTAACCAGCCAACTATTTAAAGTTATGCAAAACGATCGGGTTAACGCTAAACTATATTGTGAGGTGGATAATTAATTCCCATATTACGTATAATTATATTTATATATTCATACACCTCTCTTCCACTGTTTACAGTCGCTCAAGAAAAATATCCGAACACTATGGTTGATTACAGAATTCTGAAAAAAATATCTGGCAACGATTTTTTTAGAAATTAGTGATCTGGCAACCTTCGTGTACGTACACGAATAATGATCTGGCAACTTTCGTGTACGTAACGAATAGTGATCTCGGGGTCTTGTGACCTGGCCATTTAGTCCATTGTGTGCAAAAAAGGAGCGCCTAAGAAAGAGATTTTAGTGTTTTTTTGTACGTTTCGTTATGTTTTATCCTACTTTCTTTGACTAGGCATTTGAACTTAAAGCTATAACAAGTACAGTCGCTAAAAAGTATCCGAACGCTTTGGTTAATTACAGAATTGAGAAAAAATATCTGGCAACGATTTTTTTAGAGATTAATGATCTGTCAACCTTCGTGTACAGTACACGAAGTTGGCCAGATCATTAATTTCTAAAAAAATCGTTGCCAGATATTTTTTCTGATATCTGAAATCAACTATAGTGTTCGGATATTTTTTGAGCGACTGTACATTAAAGAGCAAGTCTCTCCTATCAGCTATCAATAGTATCCACTTCCCCAATCTTCTCTGAGACTTTGAAGTCATTGTGTGTGAAAAAAGTGCTGCTCAGCAGTAAAGTAATTCAACACAATGGAATATTAACAAAATGCATGTTTAGGTGAATTCTGTAGATGAGAATATTTAATGCCAAAATAAGTCTCATGATAATAACGTTTAACTGACGAATTGATAGTGCACAAACGCTGTAAAGTGAAAGACCTATTGATAACGCTGAAGATTTAATTCATCAGTATTCCTTTGAATTCGGGGTTTATATATTTCTTTTCCTGAATATTTGGAAAATGATCTGCTGTGTTGTTCTTGTGTACAATAAGCTCAACCGTAGAGCTCCAGTTACATATGTAGGACATTCAGTTTCCATTTCACAATAAGCTATGCACCAATCCCCTGTGATGATGCATAGAACCGGCCAGGCCTAGCACCAAATGTCCGACCCCGTCTTCTCGTGGTGCAGACCGTTAGTACCTTTCAAAAGAGATACTCTCTTGTGGAAGTGAACGGAAGGGGAGGGCTGCCAGATTAGTGTGTCCTACTGATCTGGACAACTATATCTACTTTTCTTTGTTTTTTCTACCCTGCTGAGGAGTGGTCAACCACACAGTGTCCTGGTGCTGACCATACAAACCCACTCGACTGGACAGATATATGGCTCTGAGCTTGATTATGGATCCTGATTTTGCTGCACTGGTGGTCTTCTGTGGAGGGATAATCTTCAGCTGTGTTTTCTATTTGTTTGTGGGTTGACAACCCCAAGTGAATAGATTCACAGGATATATTTATCAGCTGGTGGATAATCCTGAGCAGAGGTCACCACAGGCACCTGAACTCTTTGCTTCTATTGGCATCGTCAAATTCTACATTGGAGGAAGTCTTCCAGTGTAGATGGCTTCAGCGTTTAGTGGTGGGGGAACGGGTCTTTGCCCCATGTCTGCGATTAGGGGGCTGTTTGATATTGTCGGCATTCCCTCTCTCAATAAACATAGTTTCTTTAAACATCCCACTAACCATTTTCTCTCCATAGGTAGTTGGAATGTGAGAACTCTACACAGAGCTTTTTCTCTTCTTGTCCTCACACAAGAATTCCACCGTTATAATTTAGATATTCTCGGCTTGCAAGAGACCAGATGGACAGATAAAGGTCAGATTCTAAAAAAATAATCTTAAATTTCTCTTTTCAGGGAGGGACGACAATAAGCATCGCCAAGGCGTGGATCTGCTTCTCAGCAGACACGCTAGTGATGCTCTTCTAGGATATGAGTACATTAATGAAAGGTTTCTTACAGCAAAATTTCAGACAGGCGTTAAAGACTTGAATGTTATCTGTTGTTATGCCCCCACTGAGGATGCCGATGAGGATGAGAAGGATAGGGTTTATGAACAACTTCAGGATATTTTGAATTCTGTCAAGAAAGGAGATATTACCCTTGTTCTTGGTGACTTCAATCCAAAGTTGGTATTTACTCTGAGCTTTGGGTAGGATTAATAGGGCCTTTTGGTATTGGTAGCTGCAATGGCAATGGGCAGCATCTCCTGCAGGTAAGTAAATTCAATGTATTCAGAATAACTAACACTTATTACAAACACCGCGACATACATAAGTACACATGGGATTCACCCAATGGGCTGCGTAAGAATATGATTGATTATATATTAATTAACAGCAAATGGGCTAGTTCTGTTAGGAATACCAGGTGATATAGGGGAGCTGAAATTGGTTCTAACCATTATCTTGTTAAAAGTGTCTTGTAACTTAAACTTAAAAAGTGTTGTGCTAGGGTTAAAAAATTTGCTTTTATTACTGAAACTCTGAAAGACCCAGTTATAGCCAAAGCCTACCATGACAGGTTACTTAGTCATTATGACAGTCATGGTATGCTTACTACCGAAGTTGAGAAAGAATGGGATCATTTTAAACAGGCTTTTTTGGACACTAACAGTACTCTTTTAGGAAAAAAGGAGCAGAAGAGACAGAATTATCTGAGTGATAAGGCACTTGAGCTTATTTGGGAAAGAAAGAACTGCAGGAATGTCCTTAATCAATACCCTACTAGTCGTAATAGAAAGCATTAGAGAGAACTTAATAATCGTATAATAGATAAGTTAGCTGCTAATAAGAATCTTTGGCTTGATGGTTTGGCTGACAAAGCCGAGGAAGCAGTTAGACAGCACAACAGCAGAAAGCTGTACCGGATAGTTAATGTTTTGTGTGGTAGAAAACGGACAGGTATACAAGGATTGAAAGATAAACAAGGTAAGGTTTTAGAAGGTGAGGATTCTGTCATGGCTACGAAGGCTGAGCATTTCAGTGATGTTCTAAACAATGAAGTTAGTTCTATTCCCATTGTTTGCAATGATGATAGATGCATTGGTGGCTTTAATGTTGGCCCTATAACACAATCTGAAGTTATTTTGGCTGTTTCTGAACTTAAACTTCATAAATCCCCAGGGGTAGATGAAATTACTACAGAAATACTTAGCGCTGGGAATGTTTCGGTTGCCACTTGGATGACTGAAATTCTGAATAACTTTTATGATAAAGACATGGTTCCTAAGTATTTTACCAGAGCTATTGTTATCCCTATTTTCAAAAAAGGTGATTGCAGTTCTTCTGATAACTATAGGGGTATCAGCCTACTCTCCGTTCCAGGTAAAGTTCTTTCTATGATTGTGCTTAATAGAAATAAGAATCTGGTTGACAGTCAATTGCGTGATGAGCAATGTGGATTCAGAAGTGGTAGGGGATGTGTGGATCAGATATTTTCACTTAGGCAGATTCTTGAGAAATATTTCGAGTTTCAGAAACCTTTGGTTGCTAGCTTTGTTGATTTCAGAAAGGCTTTCGACTCTGTTGATCGTCATAATTTGTGGTTGATTGTGAAATCATATGATATACCAGACAAGTAAGTTAACATAATGAAAGCTCTCTATAATAACACTGAGTCGTGTGTGAGAGTTGGTAAGGCTTGTAGCAATTGGTTTAGCATTACTTCAGGTGTTTGACAAGGGTGCATTTTGTCTCCTTTTCTCTTTAGTTTGGTTATTGATTATGTTATGCGAAATTCACTTCAAGGGAAAGATTTTGGCCTTAAATGGATTGGAGATAGGAAAATTTCTGATTTAGATTATGCTGATGATTTAAACCTTTTGGCAAATGATGTTGATGAGATGAACTCTTTCAGTCGAGCTGTTGATTAGACTGGTAGTAGAGTAGGTTTGGTTATAAACAGAGAGAAAACTAAAGTGATGAAAATTGGTCAGACAGGCTGTGATTCAATTAATCTGAATGGTTGCAGTCTTGAACAGGTGTCACAGTTTAATTATCTTGGGTGCTACGTAACAGATACTGGTGATGTGCGGCATGAAATTAACAGACGAATAGGGATTGCTGCTGGGACTTTTAAGAATCTATTGAGAGTGTGGAGAAATAGGCGTATACACCTAAAGACTAAAAATAGACTGTATAATAGTTTGGTTCATTCTAGGGTTAATTATGGCAGTGAAACATGGATATTTTGTAAACAAGATAACAGGAAACTTGATGCTTTTGATTCCAGATGATTACGCAGTATCTTGGGCATTAGGTGTTTCAACTTTGTAACTAATGATGAGGTTAGGCAAAGGAGTTTGCAACCTCCTTTAAGCAGCATATTGTGCAGAGAGAGACTCCGTTGGTTTGGCCATGTTGCCGTATGAGTAATTATAGATTGGCGAATAGGGTTATGAACAGTGTGCCTAAAGGCCTCAGAAAGAAGGGGAGACCTAGGATGCGGTGGGCAGATAATGTCAAACAGAACCTTGTTAGAATTGGTGTGCAGTGGCCGGATGCAGCAGATGTAGCTCAGGACAGATATGCTTGGAGAATTAAACTGCGTGGTCTGGTTGGACCTCCGTAGCCCATGGCTGCTTGATGATGATGATGATGATGATGATGATGATGATGATGATGATGATGATGATGATGATGATGATGATGATGATGATGATGATGATTGACATCTTCCCATTATTGCCTGTTTACGTACTCTTTGGAATTACGATTTTACGGAGATTCCAATATATCATAAGTTACCTTACGATGAAAAGATTTTTGGAAAAGAATTGTGTATTTCACTGGAAATCAATTTACAGTCTACAGTTTGATGATCATATCGTTATCTCTTATTCAATTTCTGAAGAGAAAGATTAGATTTCTCTTTGTAAATCTCTAATGGACGGAAAATCTCAAATAGTCATTTTATGCAACATATTTCAATAAATTGATTCTTTCAGTCATGGCATCAATAATAGAATCATAAAAGACACATCTTAATTACGTAGAACATTGATTATTTCGCTACAGATTATTACATATTTTACAATCAATGTAAACAATTAACTCATCTTTGACGAAACGAAGAGCTCGACAGGTTTTCAGTAACAATTTGTTCCTTTTCTCATTTCAGTTCTTCTTCATAGAAAGAGGAATTTCCTGTCGGTTCCTGGTAGAAAGTTGAAGTAGATGAATATATAATCATGTAAGATATAACTACGAATAGAGGTAATCATAAGAGGTAAGTGAAATTAGATATTTTGCCATAAATAACTTAATACTAAATACTAAGCTAATAACTTAATACTAAGCAACATTTTTCGATTGTACATATTTTACTCTGTTTTCAATAAATTAAAACTTACAAACAACCTGAAAGCACCTTTCTTCTCCAAATTATTTTTGATCTGTTACATGTGAATGGGAATATAATTTGAGTTGGGTTGTTATACCTATGAGTAGCACCTTTTAGCACACAATGGGCTAAGTGGCTAGGTCACATCGACCCTGAGGAGGGTAACCAATGGATAACTGCTGTAACACAGACGGTAGCCTCCCTTCAATGCTTCATGGTGTTGTTTAAGCTTAGGGTTCTACCAGTGGTCAAGTAAGCACACCATTATATGGTTCCCATTGCACTACGCGATGAGGTTGACCGTCAGGTGGGAGACTGAAGGGATTGGTTATGTCCTTCAACAGTGAGTTTACGCACCCAGTTGTGTGTGTGGCGAAAAAAGACTGTACAGTGAGGTTATGCATCATCTTTCACAGCCTCAATGCCATCACTGTGTGGCAAACCCAATCGAGTTGCTGTACCAGGTGGAACGGACGAGTTATATACAACTCTGGATATGCTAAAGGGATATTGACAAATACCATTGAGCCCCAGTAGTAAAGGTTACACAGCATTCGTGACCCACCGAAGGCTGTACCAATGAGAAGTGCTTCCCTTAGGGCTGAAGAACTCTGGGGCATTTTTTTAGAAAACTGTGAATACCAGAATTACGACCCATGTTGACCGTTGCTGGGCATATCTAGATGATATAGCTTTCTTTTTCGAACAGCTCGGTTGATCATCTTAACATCTTGGAGCGGATCTTAGGGATATCAATGTGAAGTATTTAACAATCAATCTAGCAAAGTGTACCTGGGGAAGGAGCAAGACCAAATATTTTGATCACATTGTTGGTTCGGTCAGGCATCGCCCCCACCATGCAAAACTAGAAGTCATCAGAAAGATGAAAGCTCCTTGAATAAAGAAGGAACTGAAAAGCATATTAAGACTCTTCGGATATTACCGACACTACCTAGATCAGTATGCAAAGATTGCAAAACCACTCACAGACGTGACTCTGAAGCAGGCACCTGCACAGTTGAAATGGTTGGTACAAGCAGATGAGGCATTCGAGGCACTGAGGGGGGGGGGGGGGGAGAACACAATGCAATACGCCTTATCTTGCGTGACTTTACGTTCTGCATTGAAATGCATCTGCTCTTACGGTCTTTGCAGATTGAAACCCAGGGAGAAGACCATTACATCGACTTTACTTCTAAGAAGCTGACGGAAACCACAGAAATGTTGTTGTGGTGGTGTGTGTGTGCGCGCGACGCTCTATCGCGAACCTGTATCGAGCTGATTGAACCTGCGAATTCGGATTAGCAAGTGAAATACTTGGGAAGGGGGCTGACACAAATGCAGTGTACTTGAATGTATTTGTGTGACAAGGGAAGGAAAAAAAAACAGTGATTTAAATTCTTAAAGATATTTATTTCAAATTACAATGGGTAGCACTATGCGCAGAATAATTGAAAATTTACCAAATGCTAGATATCAGCTCAATAATGTTCTCAGTAGGATTTGATATTATTTGCAAAATAAAAATCGCAATTTCCTGGAAATAAATAAGGAATGTTCATATTAATATGGGATAAAGATTAGCATTTCAAACAAACGGAAGAGTCAGGAAAAGCAAACGGCAATATTAAATATGTTGCTACCAATCCATCTAAAATCTGCGTTTTCCTAATTTCCCTTTATATATAATTATACGCTATTATTGAAAGTCTGTTCACTTTATTAACCAACATCTATCCTTTCCATTTCACTCTGTCGACTTCGTGATTTGCACGACTGAAATTTCACACATTTAATTAAGTTTATTATGCAATAGGCGAGTAATTTTTTCAACTTGTTTGCTCTGTAAGCAGAACGATTTCTTCATTTTCATAAAATAAATTTTTCTTTTAAATTGTGACTTTATCCAAGTGCATTTTTTTCTCTTTAAAATATCATCATTGAATTATGAAATTAGATTTTTCTCATTATCTAAAGTCATTTTTCCCTTATGTCATCTATCAATAACGCAGTAATGTTTGCACACGTATCTACAGATTTTATCTACTGTCTGTGGTAATATAAATATTTTATTCGAGGCTTAAGGGACCAGCACGCACACCCTTTCAGAATACTAGTAACGATAAGAGAGTGTCTAAAAATATTTAACATATTTAGCAAATTTTAAAGACATGCAAAAAGGAGGATGTGTTATACTACATTAATCCAGTCTTTTGTGCCTCCCCATTGCATTTTTCCGGTTCGATGGTGTTCCTTGCCCGCCATTGCCTCCCCTTCGATGTTTTGTAGATCCGTCCCAGTCACTATTATTGCGACAACTTATAATGCATCCGATGTTATTCTATGTGTAACACGACAGGATATATTACACTCCATTCATTATCCACCAGTAATAAATGTCTTTTTAAAGTCATTGCTTCGATTCTTGACTTTTTATATTGCATCCTATGGATACGTTACGTATTTTTGCAATATGGAGCAGTATAGAAGTGAATAGAAGGAAATATTTCTTATTTGTAACTTATTGGTTTCAAAGAATAGTGGTGGTTAGTTCAGGAGTAAAGAAAAACCTTTGGGCCGATTCGCAGTCACTATCGAGTCTAAACAAATCGAAAGGCCGTTCACCCATATGAAAAGCAGCAAGAGGGAGAAATACAAGCAGGAAAGCAGCAACTATTGATGTTTTTCCTTAAAAACGACTTAATCACTATTGTTCACTGATGAGCGTGAAACGTATCCTCTGCGGTCGAACTTGTTCCTTTAGCCTGAATAAGCGGAGGATGATAGCGATGATAAGAGAACAATTGAGGACTCTCAAGCTACATATCCAGCATCATCCATCACATAATTATCTCCTAACTCCATCTTCAATCAAAACAACTCGTCATTTCCTTCTTAAGATAAAGGTTTTGCATTTGAATCCTTTAAAATATATTGTGTTCTATGAATATTATACGGGGAGGGCGACAATTGGGTGGAAGTCAACTGGGTGTATCACAACTGGAAGTGCGACAATTGGGTGGATACAATTGGGGGATAAGACAATTGGAGAGACAATTGGATGGTACTCAATTAGGAGGATACGGCAATTGGGTTGAAACAAGGAAATTATGAGAAATAGCAATTGCCCATCCGAAATATTATTTCTGACATGGCGGGAATCGAACCCGCAACTTTCTACATTAAGGGTTCTAAACGTGGGGTAAGCCTACCCACTTGAGGGTAGGCGGTAAAATTTTTTGCTGTACGCCGTGAGAGCTCAAAAGTCGATTACTCATTTTAATATTCATTCTTTTATAAGACTATTTAAATTATGCCATTTTTGTGTATATCGATATATGTAATTTATTAATACAAAATTTAATGTATATATATATATGCTTTATTTTATTGCATTGTTACACTATAATTATAGATTTATGTACATTTACAAGGGGTACGCCAGTTACATACACATTTTCAGGGGTACGTGAAGCATAAAAAGTTGAGAACGACTGATACATGTTTTATTTTATTCCAATTGTTATACTATAACTATAGATTTATCTACATATACAAGGGGCACGCCAGTTACATACAGATTTCCAGGGGGAACGTGAAGCATAAAAGGTTGATAACCACTGATATATGTTTTATTTTATTTCCATTGTTACATTAAAACTATAGCATTATCTATCTATACAAGTGGTATGCCAGTTACATACACATTTCCAAGGGGTACGTGAAGCATAAAATTTGAGAACTACTGATATATGTTTTATTTTATTCCCATTGTCATATTATAACTATAGTATTATCTATCTGTAGAAGAGGTACGCCAGTTACATACACATTTCCAGGGGGTACGTAAAGCATAGCAGGTTGAGATCCACTGATATAGGTTTTATTATATTCCCATTGTTGTACTATAACTATAAATTTATCTACATATACAAGGGGCACGCCAGTTATATACACATTTCCAGGGGGTACGTGAAGCATAAAATTTTGAGAACCACTGATATATGTTTTATTTTTATTCCCATTGTTATACTATGACTATAGTTTTATCTATCTATACAAGGGGTACGCCAGTTACATACACATTTCCAGGGGGTACGTGAAGCATGAAAATTTGAGAATCACTGATATATATGTTTTATTTTATTCCCATTATTATACCATAACTATAGTTTTATCTATCTATATAAGGGGTACGCCAGTTACATACACATTTCCATGGGTTACGTGAAACATAAAAATTTGAGAATCACTGATGTATATTTTATTTTATTTCTATTGTAATACTATAACTATAGCTTTATCTATCAATACAAGGGATACGCCAGTTATATACACATTTCCAAGGGTTACGTGAAACATAAAAATTTGAGAATCACTAATATATATTTTATTTTATTCCCATTGTTATACTATAAATCGAGTTTTATCTATTTATACAAGGGCTACGCCAGTTACATACACATTTCCAGGGTGTACGTGAAGCATAAAAGGTTGAGAACTACTGATATATATATATTATTCCCATTGTTATACTGTAACTATAGATATAACTACATATACATGGGGTACGCCAGTTACATACATATCAGTACAAAATATATACAGTTGAAACGAACCACATGTTACATTACCGCGTTGCGGTTACGGGTTGTACTTAACTGCCGAGAATAGTAGTCATGTGGAGCGCAGTCGTGTGAGACATGATCTATTTTTACCTGAAATATTTTTATTCTGAAATCAACCATAAAGGTTGCCATATCAGTAATTTCTAAAAAAAAATCTTCGCCAGATATTTTTTTATGAATTCTGTAATCAACAATAAAGTTGCCAGATCACTAGTTTCTTAAATAATCGTTGCCAGACATTTTTTTGGAATTCTGTAATCAGCCATAGTGTTCGTAAATTTTTTGAACGACTATACAGACATTTAACTGTAAACAGAGCGCATCATCCAGGAGTAAGGCCCATCATCAGAAACTATCCTGTTGGACTTTGTCGTGTGAGGAAACTGCAAGTCTAATTTCGCTGTTCTAGCTGTAACCATTTGGAAGCAGTTCATACCATTTTTTAGGGTGATGGGATAATTATTTTTTTGGGGAGATGATTTTTTTTGTTCAAATCTTTACATTGGTCTAATGTAAAATCGAAAGGAAGTGGTTTATTGAGTTTAGCGGTTTTAAAATTTGTATTTCAGAACTATTTCTAAAGGGTTTTTTTTCAAGAAGAGGGAAAAACATTGGGGATTTCAATCCTTAGTGGGCTGAGTTACGACTGTAGCAAGTGTACACGAGTTTGATGGTTTTGCTCTTTCCAATTAGATGCACTTCCTACCAATTTCTAAAGGGAGGAGGGTTAATTTATTTGTGAGAGGAAAATACATGTGGAATCGGAACCTTTACATTGGTTGAACTTACGATTACAGGAAGCAGTATTCTGTGTTTTTAAGCTGAAGCATTTTAGAGTGGTTAAAAACGTTTTTAGGAAGTAAAACAAATTAACCCTCTGCTTCTAAGGTGGGGCATAAAATATATGAAATTAAGTTATTTCAGGTAAAAATAGATCAACATACAAAATAGCTCCCGAAAATACCAAACAAAATTGCTCTTCCAAAGTAGAGAATTACCATTTTATGTCAATGGGATTATAATTTCGAAGCTCTATAACTTCTGATATGTGCAATTAAATGGAAAAATGTGACTGATGATAAATTATAGATCATAATCAATTCCATTTAAATTCGATTTTCAACAATACGTTCGGTATTGTTGAGAAACAAAAACTGGAATATTTTGCATTTAATTATTTTCGTAAATATCGTTAATGATTGCCTAATATTGAAATAATCATTAGGCAAAGTTTCAAAATGCGCATTTTATTAAATGGTTTGAAACAATACTTATTATTAAAGTTTTCATTAATATCTGAGGTAAAGTCCTCTGATGCATGTTTAACCTTTCGAACTTTAAATTATTATATTTAGAGAACTCATTTGTGCAAAGATGTCGAAAATCAATAAAATCATATTTTCTAACACTGCGATGAATTGACGTCAGTAGGGGACATCGATGGATTTGGAAAGGCTGCCGTGCACGGGATGGGTTGTTAAGCAGTGGCCTCCATGTGCACAGGGAGAGCCGTACATTGTGCACGTTAAGGCCATTAAGCGTGTTCTTTAACATGCACAGGGTATGGCCCTCCCTGTGCATGTTAAGGAACTGTGCAACAAACATCAATAATCAAGGCCATCCAGCGTGTTCTTTGACGGGAGGCTACCATCTGTCTCCCAACAGCTGTTCCAGTGTGTCCCCTCCCCCAACCTTTTCTGAACCTTCGGAATCCATGTGACCTGGCTATTTAGCCCATAGTGTGCAAAAGAGTGACGCTCAGAGGTAAAACAACAAAACTCAGACCACAAGGATCTCAAGGTTTGGGACCCACTAGAACAGCTGTTGTGAGACAGATGGTATCCTCCCGCCAAGGCCATCCAGCGTGTTCTTTAACGTTCACAGGGATGGCTCTCCCACACATGGGGGACTCTGCTTAACGACCCATCCCGTGTACGTCGGCCTTTCCAAATTCATCGGTGTCCCGTAATAACTGAGGCAAGGAGTTTTGCATAGATATATCTTAATGCTGTCCCAGCTGGTACCCGAATCAGAGAAGTGCAGATTAAGAGCCTAATGCGCAAC
Organism: Ryuthela nishihirai; assembly: GCA_038380435.1. Taxonomy (NCBI): domain Eukaryota; kingdom Metazoa; phylum Arthropoda; class Arachnida; order Araneae; family Heptathelidae; genus Ryuthela; species Ryuthela nishihirai. The sequence continues at coordinate 40,735,717 of JAWZYU010000031.1, forward strand.
CGACTGAGCCACCCCGTCCCATACAGACACAGACCTCCTATTAACTGAACAGTTACATGATGCTTTGAAACAATGCCTCTTTTACGAATCCTCTAAAGAAGCTGTGCATCGAATGAATGTCCTCAAAATTTGACAAAGTGTAGAACACATGGACAAAAGAGATAAATAAGAAAACTTTCTCAACATTTAGCGGAAAAAGTACATGCGAAAATGTTTATATTTGGCTCTCACCAAAAGTTCGTAAACTCCAGAACAGCTGATATCGATTTCTGTGTATTATATCTCGAAATGTGGAGAGAAAGGACTTTTCATAACATTTGTTCAGCTTCTGAAAGAATTGACTGAAGTGCAAATCCTTCGTACCATCGAATATGCATAAGTTAAAGTTGTGAAAAAATATATTTTCTGGTGTCCAGATAAAATGGCTACGTGCGTTTAGTTCTTCAAAACTTTAACAAAGTTCGTGATGTTAGAGTTTACAATCTACTCAGAATCCTGGATATGAAGTGTATCAGCAGGTAAAACGGTTCTGACATTACAAAAGAGCTTTTCCAATTTTTACCCAACAAAGGAGGCTTTAAATTGTCCCTGAGGAGTATTAAACTGTGGGCTAAAATGTGTGATGTGTATTCCAATATACTTGGATACAAAGGTGGCCTCTCATGGGCAATACTAGTCGCAAGAATATGCCAATTTTATCCAAATTCTAGTTCTTCAAAACTGACTAATAGGTTCTATATGGTGGGCAGAACGTTGTCGTTGAAGATCCCAATGCGTTTGAGGAAGCGGGTGGGATTCCTCCACAACACACACATATAAATATATTTAAATTATTTTTATAAATATCGGATCCTGTACTTGAATGGAGATATGCATTGTTGAAGATAAGACGGTATTACTGTGGTTACTTAATGGTCAGCTAAACATTTAGTAACTATCGTTACATCGTCTTATTCATGTGTTAACGTAACAATGTCAGTAATAAAAGATGACTTTGTGAAAGGTTTTTCCTTAACAAATAGTATAATGTCAAGTAAATGGAATGAATTGTTTGAACCAATCAACTTTTACCACTTGTATAAGCATTTTCTTATTTTGACTGTAGCATCCTATTCCAAAGAGACATATTTGAAACTGTACGGTTTGTTTGAATCAATGATTCGTTTTCTTCTCTTAAGCTTAGAATCTCATTGAAAAAATATCTGTGGTACAATGAAATATTAATTTTTTCTGTCGAAAAGAAAAACTTGGGCGTACCAGCCAATCGTTCTCATTAATTGGATTAGGTTTTAAAGTGAAGAATATTAATCTAATTTTAAATATTAATAACTTTGTCCACATTTTTATCAAGCGAGCAGTTGCATGTAAGAGGAAATGAACTAAGTAAGAAGAAACCTTTTCTTGGAAGTGTTCTGCATGCAAGAAGAAACAAGGATCAGTAAATATACTTGTTTCTTAGAAAATCTCTCGGGAATAATAGGTTTCTGATGCGTTCTGCGAAATATTTCTCATTCAAAGGATAAATATTTTCGTTTATTTTTTTTTTCATTTTGAGAAATTGGAAACAGGTTTTAATATAATGTTCACTGTTTTGGTGTATTGTCAATGCTTTTCTATTTGAAAGGGAAAACAACTACATTTTAGCTTTCTTATTTTCGTTGATGTCAATTTGGAATTTTTGTACTAGGAATTTAATGCAAATGTAGAAAAAAACGTTTTTTGTTCCACTTTGTTTTTGTACATATTAGGAGATATTGCAGAATAGTAATTATGAGTTCTTGAAGAATATCATGCATTTGAAATATTTCGAAAAACAAAATTCACAGAAAGGAAAATTGACGAAAGGCCTTGTGTCCCTCCTTCTGATTTTCCGACCTGGTAAAGTCTGTGCAACTACGTTTACAGGCTGTACTGAAAACAAGTGTTAGTGCAACACGATGTTAATGATTTTACGTTGGTCTTCGTTATTTGTCCATTACCTGTAGATGTTAAAAATTTAAAAAATATCGATAAACATCTGATGAGGCTACTACTACTCCATTTTGTTGTTGTTATTATTATTACTGTGTTGTTGTAGTAGCGAGGATGGTGGTTATTATACAAACACTTTCCTTTCGTTGTGTTTCCAGGGTTTTAGGTCTACTGAAGGACGAGAAATGGCGAAAGACGTTTGACAACACCCGGGAAACGAATCATCTTTGTGTTACATCTCCCATAGATGAGCATTATCCAACAACAGAGGCCGTTTATTAACTGAAGAATTAAATGAGACCTTGAAAGAACGCCTGTTTTACGAGTCCCCGAAAGAAGCTGTGCATCGAAAAAAAGTCCTGAGAAAAATTCACAAACTGTAGAGTGCCGTCCCATGGTTAGCGCGCTTGGCTACTGATCTAAGGGACCTGGGTTCGATTCCCGGTAAGGCGTGGATGTATGTGTCGTTTTCTGCTCAGTTTCTGCCATCCTCTGACCTTTTACTCTGGCATATAAATCGACAGGCTCCTGTCAGACTTCTGTTGCAAGCAGCTGCTTTAGAGTGTATTTATTATTATTATAGATAACAGAAATATGAAGACAGCACTTCCCCAACATTTATACGAAAAATAACATGCGGAAATGTTTAAATTTGATCTCACGAAATGCGCGTAAACTCTAGAACAGCTGACATAGATATATTTAGCTATCTCGACTCGCTCGTTTAGCTCTTCAAAGCGTTAACAAACTTCGAGATCTCAGAAATTATAATCTACTCAGAAACCTGTATATCAGATGTATCAACTTAAACAATTCTCGCATTACAAAAGAAAAGAGCTGTTCCTATTTTTACACAGCAAAGAAGGCTTTAAATTGTCCCTGTGGTGTATTAAACTCTGGGCTTAAAATGCGTGGTGTGTATTGCAATATACTTGGATGCAAAGGAGGCTTTTCCTGTGTAATATTAGTCGCAAGATTTTGTCAATTTTATCCAAATGGGAACTGTTCAAAAGTAGTTAACAGGTTCTTTATGGTGGTCAGAAATTCGTAGTCGAAGGTACCACAGGATTTGAAAAAGCTTTCTGCCTTCAACTACGCACTTTATTTTTAATCTCGGATCCTGTACTTGAATGGAGATATGCATTATGAAGATAAGACGGTGTTACAATGGGTATTAAATAGTCAGCTAACCATTTAGCACCTATCGTAACATCATCTTATCTTTATCAGTATTCGTGTGTTAATGTAACAATGTCAGCAATAACTGTAATAAAAGACGAATTTAAGAAAGGTTTTTCCTTAACAAATAACATAATGATAAGAAAATACAAATGACATGAATTATTGAACCGATTAACTTTTACCACTAGTACAAGCATTGCATTATTTTAATTATAACCTCTTATCTGGAGGTGACATTTTTGGAATTACGCGTTTGGCTGGCTTCCTTTAGAAATTTAGTTTTCTTGTTTCAAGCTTAGAATCTCATTCAGAAATATCCGTATCGCAATGAAATAGTAATTTTTATTGTCCAAAAGAAAACATTCGAGGTACCAGCCAAGTTGAATTGGTTTGTTTGCCTATGAGCGACATTTTTTTGCACCATGGGTGCTAATGACCCCGAAGGCTTAGAGAAGATTTAGGGAGGGAACCCAATGGAATTGCTTATGAGAAACAGATAAAAGCTTCCCGTCAAGGCCATCCAGTGTGTTCTTTAATGTGCCCAGTGTATGGCTCTCCTGCACACGGTACCACCCACATAACGTTCCATCCGACGGACGGCTGCCTTCCCAAGCCCATCGGTGTCCCCTACTGACCGAGGGCAATAACAGCGTACTAGCCAATCGCTCTGGTTAATTAGATTAGGATTCAAAGAGAAGAAAGATAATTTGATCTAATGTTAAATATTAATAATATTTTTCTCATTGTTACAAAGCAAGTTGTTGCATGTAAGCGGATGTGATGCATGGAACGAAAAACTAATTCCATGAAAGTGTTCGGGATGTAAGATGAAACAAGGAAATATGCCTGTTTCTAAGAAAATCCGGAGGTTTCTGCGAAATGTTTTCATTTGCAGGAAAATATTTTTGCTGTGTTTTTCAATGACTTTTAAAAACGGAAGCGTTTGAATACGCTATTCACTGTTGTGGCGTAGTGTTAATTATATTTAATTAGCAGGAAACCAATTACATTTTTTTTTTTTTTTTTAATTTTCTTTCGTTGGTATCAAATACGAATCTATTGTACAAGGAATATTTTAGAAATATGGGGAGAAAACTTTATTTTATTTTACTTTTTTTTTGTAAATATTGGTAGATATTGCATAATAATAATTAAGGGTTCTTGAAAAAAACTGCAGTAGACTCTCTCTTATCCGGTATCGGCTCAACCGGCCTCCCCTTTAATCGGTCGTTCCAAGAAGCGGAAGCAAGTCGTCGCGTGTTTATTTGATTCAGTTCCAAGAAGCGGAAGCAAGTCACCGCGCGTTTTTTTCTATAGTACATATTTTCTTCAGTTCCTCTTTGCTAATATTACAGTGCACAATGTACTGTGCGTATACAGGAGTATGTGTTGTGATCTATTAATTATTGTGTGGTGCAAAATGAGTGGGTGCAAACGTAAGCGTAATGTCGTTACGATGGAGATGAAATTAAAAATTTTAGAACGTATTGACAAAAGTGATGCAGTAAAACATGCTTGTGATGAACTAGGTGTTGGCAAAAGCACGGTAAATTACTGGAGAAAAAATAGAAAATGTTTACAAGATTTTTGCACTCAAGTCGAGTCTGAAAAAACGCTTTCTTCTCGGTGCACTCTTGAAAAGCCGAAATATTAAATTGCGATGATGCACTTTGGTTAAGGTTCATACAAGAGCGTTGAAAAGGAACGCCAATCAGTGGGCCAATCTTGAAAGAAAAAGCATTACTCCCTCATTCTAAAATAGAAAACAGGAGAGATTTTTCGGCAAGCGAGGGATGGCTTTCTCGCTGGAAAAAACGGCATGGCGTTCACAACCTTGGTGTTTCTGGTGAGAAATTGTCAGCTGATCCTTTAGCAGCAAAGGAATTTTCAGAAAAACTTTTAGTGCTTATTGAAGAAGAAGGCCTATGCGCAGAGCAAATCTACAATGTAGATGACACTGGGTAAAATTTGAAACTTTTTCACAACGAAAATATTTATGACAGCGCAGGAAATCTCAGCATCAGGATTTTAAATAAAGTACGAAGCACTGTGGCTGTGTGTACAAATACTGAAGGTACGCCCCAAACGTTCTCTTTTTGTAATTGGGAAATCAGCAAAACCCCGAGAATTCAAGCATCTAAATTTAGCTGCTCTGCCAGGTCTGCTTGGATATACAGGTAATTATTTAAAGTGTGGTTCTTTACAGAATTTGTTCCAAAAGTATAAAGCCATTTGACAAGTCTTAAAATGCCTGTAAAGGCCCTAGTCATTCTCGACAATATCCCAACACACTCAAGCGAACTCATTGCTGACAACATGCAAGGCGTGCTTGTAAGTTTAAAAAGGCGATACAGGAGAAAGCTTTTTTCAGAAATTCTACAGTTAACCGAAAATGACAGAATAGGACTTTTAAAAGCTTTGAAACATTGTCAACTAATGATTAACAACCTCAAGGAACCATTTTGAGATGCATTTAATATGGGTATATATGTGGTCGATGCACAAATCTTTATGAAGTTGTCTGTTAGTAACAAACCAAGGGACATCGACAGCAGATCTCAATATTTTTTTTGCAAGTGTATATTCGTGGAAAAATAATCTCAGCAAATTTTTTTTTTCTTATATAGAATGGACATATTGTTGAAATACATCCGTGATATACCATTTCCTCACTGAAGTTGGAATGCTTACGATTGAACGAACTAAAGATAATTTAATTAAATTGTTTTATAAAACAGGTGGTAGTTAATTGTCAAATTTCATTTCTCTCTTTAACTTATTTTCTTATTGTCCTTCAGTCGTAATTTGTTGTGTTTGCAATTTGTTTTAATAATTCGTAATTTGTCAAATCCCTAGATTAAATAAAGAAATAAAACGCCATATCAATACACCTTTCACACATTTCTATCTTCTGTTGAAAGCTCCGAAAAGAGACAGATTAATGGCAGTCGTAACATGACGAGAGCAGAGAGAAAATGAGTAATTCGGACCTTACGGTAGGTGGCGCTGCACTACAATTCGAATTCTTTACTTATCTGTCTTCCTCTTTATCTGTGGACTTTACAGTTCTCTCATCGGTGAGACACTTGCCCAAAGGGACATCACCCGATGGTATCTTGACCTCCGTATTAGTGGGTGTGACTTGCCGTGCACGTGGCAAGGGCAGCATACGTATTCACATGACAATGGAGGGTGGGAGCGGTGCTATGGTACTTTCTAGAAGTCTGCCTAACTCCTCTTCGGTGTTTCTCACGGAAACAGGTCAGGAGGGAGAAACAAATTATCGAGAAAGGGGAAAAGGCAAAAGGAGGCAATTAATTTCGAAATGGCAACAGTTGGAGAATTTACACTAAAATGGTGAAAGGGGATCCAAAGGCATACGATTACCACAATCCCCACAAGATAAACTTCACTTGACAACCTAACTGTGGATGCTCATATTCGTAAGATAGAAGAACGATTTGCATACATCTCCTTTTTTATGGGTAGAAAAATTAGGGGGGGGGGGAGTTTTACATGACACAACGCGTCTCACATCCAAGTATTCATTTAACGCAGAGTGTACTACGTTTATTGGTACAATTGTTGTTGAGAAGCACACAGAGTGACACATGAAATAATAAGCTAAAAAAAAAATTATCAGGAGTAACAAACATTAAATATCAGTTCTAAGAGACAACATAGTTACCACTCACCGATAGATGGCGCCACTTTGCGGATCAAATAAAAAATGCGGGAAAGCTATATCTTACTAGTTGAAGAAGAAAGGTTAGTAGTTGATGGTGTAATGGTTTAGCATACCTTGCTGGTTACTGAGAGATGTGGGTTCGAATCCCACTCCTAGCGCAACCGGTTTTTCTCAGCTTATTATTTTGTTTTACTGTCTACAGGAAATCTGTGACACTTTACCACACAAAGTAATATCTTTGTCGGTTTATGTGTTTGTCATATAACCGATAAACAAACAGACATATCACGAGGAAAAACAATAAGAAAATAGGTAAAATATATACCAAAAAGATGTGAAATGGTAATTAAGGTCATAAGAACTTGGTTGTGACATATTGATTTTAAAATATGAAATAATGTCGTTAAGATGTGTAACAAATGCTGAAATAATGATTAAAATAAGACTATAATTAAATAATTCACAACAATTTAGTTTCTTTCAATTTATCAGTATGCCATCTACTGTTTCTAATACAATTTCACTTTTTTTCAGCTACATATTCTCATAAAATTTCTAGTTGAATGCTTTCAGGTAATTAATAACAGAAAATAAAATTTTGAAATCAGATTAAAAGATACACCCATCACTCGATTTACACGGTACTCAGTTCATACAATTTTGGCTTTGCACGGTCAAAAAATGCAACCAGTTTCGATTTACACGGTAGTGACTGAGACGTACATTGAAATGAAATCTCAGTCAGTACCGTGTAAATCGAAACTGGTTGCATTTTTTGACCGTGCAAAGCCAAAATTATGTGAACTGAGTACCGTGTAAATCGATGGATAGGTGTACTTTAGAATGAATATTAAAAGTAATACATGTTTAATGATTCCTTGGTTTGAAATCCACAGAACAAAATAAACATTCGAAAACAAAGGTGTGTTCAGGGCATTCTTGCCTCCCAGTAAATTTTTCATAATAATATTAACAGTTTATTCAACAACAAAACGACATATACTTTTACAATGAATTTTCCATTACATGTCATATAAAGTTCATAAGGGTTTGAAAGGAATGGGAAAAGAAGCTAAATTGTTAGCACTAAAATTTCATAACTCCCACTAGAGAAGTACTCGCGTGTGAGAGTAATGAAGAGTTACGTTATAGATTATCGCAACATTGTGAAAACCATAACTTGTAATGATAAGGAAAGGACAAATTAACCTTAAGCTTTAAGTTTCTTCACTCAGAACCCCGACAAGAGATTTTAGGGATTAATACATCATAGAAAGTTAATTTAATACACCATAGAAGTCCGAGCAAGGCGAGGACTCAGGAAAATAAATTTCCACTAGTGGTTTGAACCCACTCACTTTTATTCATAGACAAGCACTGTAACCACTTGGCCACATGCTTATATCATATCATAATCGTTTAATGAAGTACTTGGGAATTTTTCAATACTTTCGTGCTAAACCTCAAGATATGAATGCTTTACTGACCATAACCAATTTTTTACTTTTTCTATTATTTTTTGCATTTTTAACCGTTATAAGCAAATTCAGAATTTAAATTACTACTGAGACTGACCTGAAAACTGTGAATGTTATTTCAATTCCGAGCATGAACCAAGTGTACTGGTTAACCAAGGGACTGAATAAATAGCTTGGAAAAGCCGCCGTCCATTGATCAGACTTTAAGCCTTGGCTCAGTATACAAGAGTCCCATATCCTGTGCGCCTTACAGAGCAAGTGGATTTAAATCACCAGGGCCTGATCTAGGAGGAAGCATTCCCCCTCTCAGAATGCTAGTAATGGCAACAGAGGCAAACATTATTAAACATATTTCTATTTCATGCATTTTTCGACAAATATTTAAGAAAGATCTCAAAACCCGAGGAGGAATGTTATGCTACATTGGAAATCCAGTCTCTTGCATTCCCTCATCCTTTACATTATTTCGATTTGATTGTGTTTAAGATCTCTCCCCCTTTATTATTTCTGGATCCAGTCCTGTTAACTTTCATCTCTTCGCTAACAGCTATCCAGTCAGTCTACTTCCCACAACATTCTCTCAGCTTTCGGGTCCTTGTTACCTGTCTATACACTGAAAAAAAAATAATGTTTTTAGCTTTTAGAAGGAAATTAAGTTCGAAATTTTGAATGAATACGTAAAGGTTCATCCATCGCATGATAGTATAATGAAATGGGTCAACGACAATTGAGTGGAAGTCAACTGCATGGACGACAACTGTGAGGGCGACAATTGAGTGGACCACAATTGGGTGGATTGTAATTCAATGGATACGACAACTGGGCAGATACGACAATTGGGTAGACAACTGGGTGTATGCGACATTTGGGTGGATATGAATATTGGGTGCAAATTAGGAAATGAGATATAATTTGGATTACTATCACTGATCCTAAAATTTCTGTCTAGAGGAAACAAATTCAACATTCCTCGTAAATCTCTTGTACTAGGCACTTAATAAAACGAATTTTCTAAGATATCTACACAGTCGGTAAAAAAAGGAAAAAAAAATGAAAGAATGCTCTACTGCAAAAAGCAAAGCTTCAAAGGATCATCTGCTTTCTCACTAATATGGTGCTCTATAAAGCGAAATTTAAAAAATATATATTTTTTTCTTCTTAAAGAAACAATCGGAAGTCAATCAATAAATCAATTTATTTTCAGATAAAAATAGTGTCTAGAAACACTTTTACGTTTGAGATTGGAAATAAACTACCCACAAGAATTACAAGCTCGCCTGTGGATAAGAGAAATGTACATATTATGTACAAAGCACACAAGTGTTTTCTGAAGTGATATTACGCTATTGAGTAATCTATATACAATCTAAACCAATAATAGAAAAAATAAAACTTCTATATCATGCAACCAAGTTCTTAGTTTATTCATAAATTTATGAAGATTTCTTTATGTTTTAATACATTCTGCCATTTCACTCAATATTTTAGGGCTATGAAGACAAAAAAATGCTTCTGAATGAGAATTTTTGTAGGCTTAGAAATATAAATATTTGGATGGTTACTACTTCTACTTTCGTAAACTGATGTTAGTAAAATTTGTTTATCCCAGTTTTTAAACAAATGAAATAGCATTCTGAATGCATACAGTTTTCTTACGGGTAACATATCGAACTGTTTATAAATATTTCTAATGATCTCATATTTTCTTCTTTTGAGAATACATCTTACAACACGATTTTGTACCCGAACAAGAGATTATATATGACTTGAATAAATACCTCCCCAGGATATAATTCCATAAATAAGGTACGACTAAATCCATGAGTATATATCATTTTCAAAATGGATAAATTTAGAAATTTCGAATAAAACACATACTTGGAATTTTTGCATTAATGCATTTAATAACATGAGATATATGGCTTACCCAATTTAATTTGCAGTGAATGTAAACTCCCGGAAACCTTACATATACATTTATCTCCAGTATAACTCCTCTCATGATAAAATATTTTACTTCTTGGTCTATCAGTTACCCTCTCAATCTCATCAATCGGCTTGATTAGGTTTCTATTCCCCATTCTTTTTATTGTTTCCACATACGGTCCTGTCAACTTTCATCTGTCCCCTAACAGTCTCCAGTCAGTTCATTTCCCACAATCATCTATGAGACTTTGGGATCCTTGTGGCCTAGCTATGCACTCAAATCTCAATCAAATGCATTAGGGAAAATCAAAACAATCAATATCGAGAATTATTCTCGCTAATCCGACTTTCGACAAAACGGATTCTTAAATTTCTACTTTATTCTGTCCATTCTAAGTCAAACAATCTGAAATAAAGGGAATGGCTGTAGGACATGAAAATGTATAAGTAGATATTGAGGAATAGTAATCGCGAGTTCTTGAAACAGTTTCATAAGTTTGAAAGCTGTCCAAAACACGTTTTGTTTGATTAAAAAAAATACGATTTCACAGTTTTTGTATTCAGCTTTTCAATGTTTCATTTTATGTATCTTAATATGTGTAATTTAGATTTATGGAACAAATGTGATTTTTCTGGGAGGAAAAAAGCTATGCTTTGGCTTTCTTATTTTCGTTGAAATAAATTTGTAAATAATTTACAAGGAGCCAAACAAAACATCTTTTTTTTTCAGGAAAGATTTGAAAAGTGTTAATTTGGTCCAAGAACTCTTAATAATTACTATCGAATTTCGACAAATATTTTCATATATGATATTGAACAAAATAAAGTTTTTTCTCACATTTGAAATCAATTCTTCTATTATAATTCCAACTTCATATTAACAAAAATAAGAAAGCTAAAATGTAATTTTATTCCCTCCAATTAAAAACAAACTCTTAACACTACATAACAGCAGTGAACATTGTATAAAAAACGTGTTTCCTCTCTTTCAAAATCAATAAAAACGAACAAAAAATTGTTTTCTTTGAAATGAAAATATTTCGCAGAACATAGTACGCATTAGAAACCTCAGCAACACGGTCTTTTCTTAGAAGCGTTAACTGATCATTGTTTCTTCCTGCATGCAGAACTCTTTATAGAAAAAGTTTGCTCGTTGGTTTTATCTGATATATTTCATTCACACTTGCATACGTGTTTCGTTTCATTTATATGCAACAGCTCGCTTTGCAACAATGTGAACAAAATTATTAATATTTAAGGTTAGATCAACATTAACATTCTTCTCTTTTATTCCTAATCCAATTAATGAAAACGTTTGACTCGACACTCAATTTTTTTCTTTTGTACAGTAAAAATCAGTATTTCGTTTTACCACAGACATTTCTGAATGAGATGCTAAGCTTAAAACTAATCTTTAATTGAACCAAATCGCACAATTCCAAATGAGTCTCTTCCACATAGAAGGTTACGATCAACATAAGGTGATGCTTGTACAAGTTAATTGGTTCAAATAATTCATCTCATTTTCCTAACATAATATCATTTGTTATGGAATTAACACATGAATTTTGATAACATTAAACATGAGTTATTGTGGATATTAAACGTTTAACTAACCCTTTTGTACCCATAGTCACACAGTTTCCCCTTCGTAATGCATATCTTCATTCAAGCACAGGATCAAAGATTTAAGGAAAAAAACGCTTCTTACAGATACTAGTACGTTTTCTCCAACGTACTGATATTTTCACTTACGATTCTCTAAATACTGTAAAAGAAACCTATTAACTACTTTTGAACAGTTCGCATTTGGATAAAGATGTCAGGACAAATATTGCATAGGAGATGACTTCTATCTTTCCAAGTATATTGCTATACACACCACGCCTTTTAGCGCACAGTTTACCAGTTTCAGTTCCCCCAGTTGCGTTAAACGTGGGGGGAGGCACATCCCACATTTACTTGCATTAATACCGACAGAAATGGGATCACAAATATGCCGAAAATCTAGCCGGAAAACGGTAAATGTGGATTAAAAATATAGCATAACATTTCAATCCCTCGGTTTAAGAGAATTTTAAAACATTTCTTGAACAATGACAAGGATAATTCCTGCTTAATACTTTCTTCTTCTATTGTATTTATTAGAATTCTGCAAGGGGGCTTAAATTCTCCTACTCAACCTCCATCCTTCTTTATTTTATTGCTGTTGTTGTGAAACATGACTGACATGAATATCAGAATGGCTATCTTCTTCTAAACACTGCTCACGCCACAATTGGGACTGCTAAATTTTGAAGGAAACATTTAATACTTTCATTTGTTTGTCAGAATGCAGCATTAAATATTTTATTTAGAAATTTTTCAGACAATAATTGATATCTTCAAAAGAAGAACGAACCTGAAACTAAGAGAATCTATTCAAGGTGAAAGGAAGTTTTTGTCCAATTGCAAAAACATTAAAGTATCTAGACACAAAGGTAACTGTGGTTTTTTTTATCTCGTTTTAAAAATATAGAAATAATGTATTCACTTTTTTTTGTCTCACGTCTGTAGACACCAAGCTTTTCCATATGGAGAACAAAATAATTTTTTTTTAATTTTTTTTGGATGCATATTGAAGAAATACTACGATTCAAGCTTTCCGAATCCGTAACAGTAAAGCCGTAATTGAGCCCTCTAATGGTCGTATAATTTTGAGTTTCCTATTCAAGCCACAGGAATTTTAAATTGTCGTCGAATTGCAAAAATATTATTGTCTACAGACAGGAAGTGAAACCATTAGCTTTTTTTTCAGAAATCATTTATAACAGATACCATGCAAATTTAGTCTGAAGCCGATAAGGGCTCAGCAGTGTCGAAAGATTTTCTGAAGCTGTTGAATTGATGGATTATATTTTCTTATCCATAGTATACAGGGAATAACTTATCTATTGCGCAATGGAAAAAGAAACGAAACTTGGTACACTAATGAAATTGCTGCAAATTTGTGGAGACCAGTGACCACCGCAGAACCCAAAAACATCCAATCGCGAAAAGAGATGCACATATTCCTGGGTATAATTTTCAAGGACTTCCTTTGAATTTTGCGACTTACATAAAATGAATTCTACGAGGAAAGAGGTTACTCATTGACACTGAATAATATTAAGGTGGGGGAAACTCCTACCGTAATGAATCCTGGGAATATCAATTCTAAAGAAACCTCTCATCCACAATCTTCATGGATTATTGAAAATAATTTTTATTCACACTCACAAAGATACAAATATCCAATTCATGTAATGAAATGCATAATTCACGAATTTAACTGAAATCATCTGGGTTATTAAAAGCACCAATAATACAAGGCAAAAATAACAAATACTCCTCAAGCATCTACTTGCCACAGATCTCTGAGAGGAGGCTGTCGGTTTAATACGTCATAGAGAAGGTGCGAGGAAGACGAGAGTTCAGCAGAGAGACAAATACCCATATCTTAACCCACGGTTCAAATCCAAGTCCCTTTGATTAGTAGCCAACTGTGGTAACCACTCGGACACAGGACGGCATTGATAGAAAATAATTGGCCTTGCAAATGCCATGCTCCGTCAAATGGGATGGTAAGCCGTGGTTCCGTCCACCGAAAGGCATACTCTCTGCACCTTAAAGGACATGCTGGGTAGCCTCGATACGAAGTTCTATCTTTTCCTAACAGCTGTCCAGTAGGTCCCCTTCTCACAATCTTCTCTGAGCACTTGGTGGCTTGTGCACTGGCTGTTTAACCCGTTGTGTGAAAAATGTGACGCTCAGAGGTAAAACAGCAGAGCGTTGGAGCTCCAGCTCTGCCTGGGTGCTGAGAATTCGTATGCTGAACTCCAAAATGTGAGACGCCATTTCACTGAGTTTCGCTCCTCTTCCCCTCTTGCCTTTGTGTTCCATTGACGTTAAATTATATGAGCTATAATTGCATATTGAACTGATAAAAAGTGGTGGTACCCTTCCAAGACTAAGGTTAGTAAGGTGCATGCAGTGATATACAACTTCGCAAATCATCCAGTCAGAAGAACAATAAGTACAGAGAAATAGTGGTAGAAAGATATCCAGTTAACAGCTGCTTTGAGACGAAATGTTTTTGTCAAGGACATTTAACTTCTTTAAAGTGCACAGCGTATGGTTCTCCCACTCACGAACCCACGGCTTAATGTCGCATACGACGGACGCCGGCCTTTCCAAACCCACGACATCCTTTACTGATCGAGGGCAGTGTGGGCAGTTTGTTGGTGATAAATATCAGCCCCAGGTTCGAGTATCAGCTGAGTTAGCACTCAGAAGTTTCTCCGCAAAACTGTCAGGTCTGCCCTCGGTCAGTAGGAGACACCGAGAGAATTGGAAAGGCCACCGTCCGTGATATGAGGAGTTAAGCTCTTACCCCTAGTGCGGGAGTGCATCAATTTCTTCTGTAAGGAACGCACTGGATGGCCTTGATACGATGCTACCATATGTCTCCTAACAACTGTCGAGTAAGTCCCTTTTTCCTAACGTTCTCTGCGCTTTCAGAGTACTTTTGACCTGGTCATTTAGCCCATTGTGTGCGAAAACTTCCAGTAAGAAATAAAACAACCCAACTCTTATGAAACGAAAGGAAAATGTTTAGTGTCTGGAATGCTCGAAGGTCTTTCGTGTATGTGCATCACAGGGAGCCGACCTTCAGCACCAGTTGTGCACCCATTTCTGAGATACATTTTATACCATTTGTAGTGTCATAATGTTAGACATTCCCAGCAAAGAGAAAATAACACATAAGGGATGACATTCTGATAAAATCAAAAAGAAAATGGTAGAAATTTCATAAACCTACACTACAAATAATAAGAGATATTACCAGCTACAAATAACTGCATCAATGCACATGTTTCATATTATTCTAACATTTCACCTGTTTATAAATATTGTTATTGGATTCTGTGAGGGATACGGACAATGATTATGATACTGATTCTATAAGATAATTTCATTATAACTTAGTCAAGAGCACGGTTGGTTCTGAGGACGGAGTGTGGAGGGGGGGGGGGGTATCCAACGGCGCTCCCACCACCATTTAGAATTCTACTAAAGGTAATGGAGTCAAAAAACATTCATTAAACTTAGTAAATTTCGTGCAATCTCAGGAACAATTTCAAAATCTTCTAAAAAGGAGATAAAATGTTGCATTGCAGTGGAATTGCGGACTGTTTTAAGTGTCTTGACACTATTCTTAGACCTATCATAGCATATGCTGCTAAAATTTGGGTGAACAGGAAAAAAAACAAATACAAAAAAAAATTAAAAAATTGCTTATCTTCCTACAGGGACCTAAAGAGTAGAAAATAAACCTAAAGCATATCGATGGTACAACCAGTCATTGAGTTCGTATTCGCTTCGAAGGAAGATATGGCACCGAGTTACCTACTCGACAAGATTGCCAGCTCCCTATCTTCCTTGGAAGTGAATACGAAATCAGTGATTGGATTGCACCATCGATACCAGGTGCATACTGTTATTTATTTGCACTGCGCTTGGTATATATTTTCTACTTTATAGGGCCCTAAAGGATGATATGTGTTTTTTCTTTAAATTTTATAATTTTTTGGCTAGGTGAGTTGAGCATTTTGGAGATGTTCTAAATAATGTGATTATTTCTACTCCCATTGTTTGTAATGAGGATAGATGCATTACTCGCTTTTACGATGGACCTATATCACATTCCGAAGTCGCATTGGCTATCTCTAAATTAAAACTGCATATATCCCCAGGGGTGGACGAAATCACCACTGAAATGCTTAGAGCTGGAAACATTTGTGTTGTCCCATGTCTGACTGAAATTCTGAATATTTTTTATGATAAAGGTGTTGTTCCTAAGGATTTTACTAGAGCTATCATTGTTACAATTTTTAAAAAAGGTGATCACAGTCTTTGTGAAAACTATAGCAGTATCAGCCTACTTTCTGTTGCAGGTAAAGTTCTTTGCAAGATTACACTTAATACAATTAAGAATTTGGCTGATGGACAACTGCGTGATGAACAGTGTGGATTCATAAGTGGTAGGGGATGTATTGATCAAATATTTTTACTTAGGCAGATACTTGAAAAATGTTTAGAGTTTCAGAAACCTGTGGTTGCTAGCTTAACAGATTTCAAAAATGCTTTTGACTCCGTTGATCAACATAATTTGTGGTTGATTGTGATATCATACGGAATACCTGATAAGTTAGTTAGTGCAATGAGAGCTCTCTATAATAACACTGAGTCATGTGTGAGAGTTGGTACATCTTGCAGCAATTGGTTTAGCATTGCTAGTGGAGTTAGACAAGAGTGCATTTTGTCTCCTTTTCTCTCTAGTTTAGTTATTGATTATGTAATGCGAAATTCTTTGCAAGGGAAAGATTTTGACATTAAATGGTCTAGAGATTTCAAAATTTCTGATTTAGATTGTGCTGATGATTTGTCATTGTTGGCTAATGATGTTGATGAGATGGATTCGTTCATTAGGGCTGTTGATGAGAAATCTAACACAGTAGATTTGGTGATAAATAGAGAAAAAACTAAAGTGATGAAAATTGGTCAGGCAAATGGTGCTTCAGTTGATTTGAATGGCTATACTATTGAGCAAGTGTCTCAGCTTAATTATATTGGGAGTTATGTAACAGAACTGATGATGTGCGACATGAGATAAATAGAATAGGGATTGCGGCTGGGACTTTTAAGAATCTATGGAGAATATGGAAAAATAGGATTTTCATTTGATGCACAGCTGCTTTGGGGGATTGGTAAAAGAAGCATTCTTTCAAGGCCTCATTTAACTCTTCAGTTAACAAATGGTTTCTGTTTCTTGAATAATACTCATCTATGGGAGCTGTAACACCAAGATGATTCATTGGTGGAAGTTTGGCAACGTCTTCCGCTATTTCACCTCCCTGTAGATCATTAAGAGAGAGCTATCTTTTAGTATGACAATGGTCCCATCCACAAAGTACCTGTGTCTCGGGACACCCAAGGGATGAAGTCGCAGTTTAGGATACCAGTACATTTGAAGAGTTAACCTACTGGTATACGGGGCCACAGCTTATGTCCCATCCGATGGACGATGGTCTTTGGAAGGCCATCGGTGTCCCCTTCTGACTACGGGCAGGACGTGGAGTTTTGTAGAGATAAATCTCAATCTTGGCCCAGCTGGTACTCAAACCTGGGAACTGCACATTATGATCCTCGCACACACTACCGAGTCAGCCACCCAACGTAAATATTCAGGTCTGAAAAGTTTTACTTCCCCGAAAGAAACAAATAAATTACTCCTCCCGCTTTAAAAATTGGCAGAAAGTGCTTCTAAATAAGAGGGACCTCAGTCGGTAGCGCACCAGGCTCGAAATATGCACTTCCCAGGTTCGAGTACTAGCTGGGAAAATATTGAGATAGATCTCTTCAGTAAATCTCCACCCTCCTCTCGTTCAGTGGGGATACCGATGGGCTTGGATAAGCCATCGACGGTAAGTTGGGACGTTAAGCTGTGGTTCAGTGTGCGGAAGAGTCATAAACCTGTGCACTTTAAAGAACATGCTGGATGGCCTTAATGGGAGATTACCATCTACTCGCAACAGCTGTTCCAGTGGGTCCCCTCCCCCAACCTTCTCTGACCCTTCGGGGTCCTTATTACCTGGCCATTTAGCCTATAGTATGCACAAAAGTACTGCTCAGAGGTAAAACAATCCAATCGTTTCGTGTTTTGCCCATTTCCTGTACATTAAAAAATATTGAAAATATCTAATAGGGCTAGTGCTTCTACCATTTTGTTGTTGTTATTATTATTACTATTATTAAGTCGTTGTTGTTGTACTAGTGGGTATGGTGGTTATTATTATTGTACAAACACTTATCTTTTGTTTCCGCCGTTACTGATCTACTGAAGGAGGTGAAATGGTGGATGACTTTTTCAAAAACCCACCAACGAATGATCTTTTTGTCACATCTCCATAGATGAGCTTTTTCCAACAAACAGAGACGGTATATTAACTGAAGAATTAAATGACGCCTTGGTGCTGCTCTTTCGAATCGCCTAAGGAAGCAGTTCATCAAATGATGAAGAGCTTTCTTAGACCAATGACCGAGCATCAATATATGATGAAAGAGAATCGTGTTGGTAACCCAACTTAACCGTTTCTCTTTGATCGTATAGTGAGCCGGCTTACCCAAGTTCAACATTGAAATAAATCGGAATTTCCCTTCTTTCTGCCTGTGGGTCATTCGTCCATCCAGCACTCACATTCTGGTTTAAAGCAAGAGCTCCTATAAAGGAGAGACTTATTCCTAAACCTCTTACAGCCCTTTAGGAAATATTTTCCTTCTCAACCCCACCCAAGATGCATAACAACAAAACACAGGTTGTCAATAGGAAGTCAAACCCATCACGACACCACATCACGACAAAGCACAAATGATCAACAGAAAGTCACACTCCATATTACCTACAGAACAAATATCATGAATTGCTCATGAGTATTTCGATAAAACATTCCAAAGTGAAGGGTTGTGTGAGTTAACGAAGACGATTTGTTTCCTTACCGATTTCGATATTACATCCCTGAAAAAGACTAGAAGTCATCGAAATTGGTGATCCCAGTGCTTTCATTGTTGCAGTAAACTTCGCCGCCATGAGGGGTTTACGTGTTTGGTTGTTTTACCTGTGAGTGGAACATTTTTACACACAATGGAACAAATGGCCAGGTCACAAAGGGGCGGGGGTGGATCAGTCGATAGCGTGCCAGGATTGTAATCTGCAGTTCCAATGTTCGAGTCCCAGCTGGGCTAGCGTTGATATTTATCTCCTCAAAATTCTCCGCCCCGCCCACGGTTAGTAGAGGACACCAATGGGCTTGGAAAGACCGCCGTCCGTAGGATGGGACGTTAAGCCGTGGTTCCGTGTGCGGGAGAGCCATACCCTGTGCACGTTAAAGAACACGCTAGATGCTTGATGGGAGGCTACCATCTGTCTCCAACAGTTTTTCCAGTGGGTCCCCTCCCCCAACTTTCTCTGAGTGTTTGGGGTGTGACCAGGCCATTTAGCCCATGGTGTGGAAAAACGTGCCGCTCAGAGGTAAAATAACCGAACATCATCATCTTCATCATCCTCAAGCAGCCATGGGCTACGGAGGTCCAACCAGACCGAGCAGTTTAATTCTCCAAGCATATCTGTCCTGAGCTACATCTCCTGCATCCGGCCACTGCACACGAATTCTAACAAGGTCCTGTTTAACATTGTCTGCCCACCGCATCCTAGGTCTCCCCCTTCTTCTGAGGCCTCTAGGCACACTGTTGATAACCCTATTCGCCAATCTATAATTATCCATACGGGCAACATGGCCAAACCAGCGAAGTCTCTCTCTGCACAATATGCTGCTTAAAGGAGGTTGCAGACTCCTTTGCCTAACCTCATCATTAGTTACAAAGCTAAACCACCTAATACCCAAGATATTGTGTAAGCATCTAGAATCAAAAGCATCTAGTTTCCTGTTATCTTGTTTACACAGCGTCCACGTTTCACTACCATAACTAACCCTAGAAAGAACCAAACTATTATACAGTCTAATTTTAGTCTTTAGATGTATACGCCTATTTCTCCACAATCTCCATAGATTCTTAAAAGTCCCGCCAGCAATACCTATTCGTCTGTTAATCTCATGCCACACATCACCAGTATCTGTTACATAGCTCCCAAGGTAATTAAACTGTGACACCTGCTCAAGACTGCAACCATTCAGATTAACTGAATAACAGCCTGCCTGACCAATGTTCATCACTTTAGTTTTCTCTCTGTTTATAACCAAACCTACTCTACTACCAGTCTCATCAACAGCTCGAATGAAAGAGTTCATCTCATCAACATCATTTGCCAAAAGGGCTAAATCATCAGCATAATCTAAATCAGAAATTATCGTGTCTCCAGCCCATTTGAGAATAAAATCTTTTCCTTTGAAGTGAATTTCGCATAACGTAATCAACAACCAAACTAAAGAGAAATAGAGACAAAATGCACCCTTGTCGAACACCAGACGTAATGCTAAACCAATTGCTACAAGACTTACCAACTCTCACACATGACTCACTGTTATTATAGAGAGATTTTATTATGTTAAATAATTTGTCTGGTATACCATATGATCTCACAATCAACCACAAATTATGACGATCAACACAGTCGAAAGCCTTTTTGAAATCAACAAAGCTAGCAACCAAAGATTTCTGAAACTCTAAACATTTCTCAAGAATCTCCCTAAGTGAAAATATCTGATCCACACATCCCCTACCACTTCTGAATCCACATTGCTCATCACGCAAAATTCCTGTCAACCAAATTCTTAATTCCATTAAGCACAATCATGGAAAGAACTTTACCTGGAACAGAGAGTAGGCTGATACCTCTATAGTTATCACAAGAACTGCGATCACCTTTTTTGAAAATAGGGATAACAATAGCTCTGGTAAAATCCTTAGGAACCATGCCTTTATCATAAAAGATATTCAGAATTTCAGTCATCCAAGTGGTAACCGAAACATTCCCAGCTCTAAGCATTTCCGTAGTAATTTCATCTACCCCTGGGGATTTATGAAGTTTAAGTTTAGAAACAGCCAAAATAACTTCAGATTGTGTTATAGGTCCAACATTAAAGCCACCAATGCATCTATCATCATTGCAAACAATGGGAATAGAACTAACTACATTGTTTAGAACATCACTGAAATGCTCAGCCCACCTAACCATGACAGAATCCTCCCCTTCTATAACCTTACCATGTTTATCCTTCAATCCCTGTATGCCTGTCCGTTTTCTCCCACACAAAACATTAACTATCTGGTACAGCTATCTGCTGTTGTGCTGTCTAACTGCTTCCTCGACTTTGTCAGCCAAACCATCAAGCCAAAAATTCTTATCAGCAACTAACTTATCGTTTACACGTTTATTAAGCTCTCTGTAATGCTTTCTATTAGGACTAGTAGGGTATTGATTAAGGACATTCCTGCAGTTCTTTCTTTCCGAAATAAGCTCAAGTGCCTTATCACTCAGGTAATTCTGTCTCTTCTGCTCCTTTTTTCCTAAAAGAGTACTGTTAGTGTCCAAAAAAGCCTGTTTAAAATGATCCCATTCTTCCTCAACTTCAATAGTAAGCAAACGAAGACGGTCATAATGACTAAGTAACCTACCATGGTAAGCTTTAACTATAACTGGGTCTTTCAGAGCTTCAGTATTAAAGGTAAATTTTTTAACCCTAGCACAACACTTTTTAAGTTTAAGTTGCAAGACACTTTTAACACGGTAATGGTCAGATCCAATTTCAGCTCCCCTATATGCCCTGGTATTTCTAACAGAACTAGCCCATTTGTGGTTAATTAATATATAATCAATCATATTCTTATGTAGCCCTTCGGGTGAAACCCATATGTACTTATGTATGTCACGCTGTTTGTAATAAGTGTTAGTTATTCTGAATCCATTGAGTTTACTTACCTGTAGGAGACGTTGCACATTGCCATTGCAGCTACCAATACCAAAAGGGCCTATCACCCTCCCCAAAGGTCAGAGTCAGTACCAGCTTTGGCATTGAAGTCACCTAGAACAAGGGTAATATCTCCTTTCTTGACAGAATTCAAAATATCCTGAAGTTGTCCGTAAAACCTATCCTTCTCATCCTCATCAGCATCCTCAGTGGGGGCATAACAGCAGATATCATTCAAGTCTTTAATGCTTGTCTGAAATTTTGCTGTAAGAAACCTTTCATTAATGCACTCATATCCTAGAAGAACATCACTAGCATGTCTGCTGAGCAGCAGACCCACGCCTTGGTGATGCTTTCCATCCTGCCTCCCTGTAAAGAGAAATTTAAAGTTATTTTTAAGTATCTCACCTTTACCTGTCCATCTGGTCTCTTGCAGCCTAGAATATCTAGGTTATATCTCTGGAATTCCTGCATGAGGACATCAAGAGAATAATCTGTATGTAATATCCTCACGTTCCACGTTCCTGCAGAGAGAAAATGATTACTAGGATATTTAAACAAATTAGATTTATTGAGATTGGTAAGGTCAACAATATCAAACAGCCCCCTGATCGCAGGCATGGTGCAAAGACCTGTTCCTCCTCCACTAAAGGCTGAAGTCACCGATGCTGGTAGGAACTTCAGGCACCACCTTTTCAAGTGGACTTTTTCAAGAGCCATATGGCCTACCTGAGACACATTACTCCAGTTTAGGCTTGAAGATGCCCAACTAGCTAAGTAAGGTTCAGGTACCTGCGATGGCCTCTGATTAGGATTATCCACCAGCTGATATAAGGTATCCCATGTCTCTGTTCACTTAGAGCTGGCAACCCAGAAGCAAACAGAAAACACAGCGGCAGACTCTCCCTCAACAGAGACCACCAGTGCAGCAAGTCCAGGATCCATAATCAAGATCAAATCCATAAACAAGTCCAAATAAATGATCAGCACCAAGACCCTGTGAAGTTGACCACTACTCAGCAGGGTTGAAAAAAAAAAGAAAAAAGTGGCCATAGATGACCAGATCAGTAGGCCATACTCAACTGGCAGCCCTCCCCTTCCGTTCCCTTCCAAAAGAGAATATCTCTTTTGAAAGGTACTAACGGCCTGCACCACGAGAAGGTGGGGTCGGACATTAGGTGCTAGACCTGGCCGGTTCTGTGCATCATTACTAGGGATTGGTACACAGCTCCCCTTCCAGTTTACACCTAGCTACCATTTACAAGCCAGAAAGAACACAGGTCACAAAGACCCCAAAGGATTGGAAAAGATTGTGGGTGCGGGATCCACTGCAACAGTTGTTGGGAGACAAATGGTAGCTTCCCATCAAGTCATAGTTTAATTCCACATGGCGTCATAGCTTAACATCCCATCTGATGGACGGCGACCTTTAAAGCCCATCAGTGACTCCTACTGACTAGGGCACGGTGAGTAGTTTCGCGGAAATAAATATCCACTCTGGCCAGGCGGGACTCGAACATGATTTATTAATAAAAATTATTAATTAATTAATTCTACTAGGGATCGGAAAAGTTTATCACATTGGATCCATTAATCAATTTTATGTAACTTAGTTAAGTGTAGGGATGCGTGTGGGGGAAGGGATTCCAACGACATTCCCTCCTCCTTTTAGTATGCTACTTAACAGTGACTTAGGCAAATAATAATTAAACTTAGATACCGTGGCCAAGTGATTAGCTCGCTTGGCTACTGTTCTAAGTGACCTTGGTTCGAGCCCCAGGTAAGGCATGGCTGTTTGTGTCGTTTTTCTGCTTAGGTCCTGCCATCCTCACAGACCTTCTACTATGGCATATAAACACAGGCTCCTGTCAGACCTCTGTGGCAAGCAGCTGCTTGAGGGGGTATTTATTATATTTTTATTTATATTTTGTCCAATTAAAAATATTTAAAGACTTTAAAACCAAAATAAAATGTTATATTGCAATGGAATTATAGACTTTTAAGCATTTGGGCATTACCTAAACAAATTTAGATGTGACAAGCACATTAAAATTTCTTGGGGAAGCAAATATGATTAAATGCCAGCTTGGTCCATTGATGGGTAAGAATTCTATTTACTCCATTGAACATAAGGTATTATTTTACTATTTTATTATTAGACCTATTAGAATGAATTGAAAAAAAATTAAACCTACTAAAGTAAATTTTGTGATTGGCTGCAAATGCTCCATGGTTGTTCACCAACTGACAGATCAGTGAAGATTTAGGAATTGTATATATTTATAATCATATTAAAGATATTTCTAAATGATTCTTAAAAGCTGTAGAGGAAAACACTCCTGATTTCTTTACAAAATTAATGAAATTTGATCACGATTCTACTAGAGAATTTAAGAGAGGACCAACTTTAAACTTTATAAAAATCCAGGAATATATTTTTAGAGCCGTCCCCACTCAAATATGTGTAATGGCTTGAAATAGTTTTAATGAGCATTAAAATTACCGTCAGCAAATTTGAAATGCTCTCTGAGAATAATAATCGTAGTTCTGTGTTCTTATAATAATCGTAGTAGAATAATCGTTGTCTGATGGTGAATGGATTTTAAAATTACCCAAACCACCATTAATCATGCTGTGAATTTTCAGTTGGGGAAGTAATAGGGTAACCCACAAGGAAGAAAATAAAAGGAAGACCCAGAGACTACATGATGATCTCGTAATTCCTGAGGCTCGGGGAGGGTGGTGGTGGTACGTTTAGCGACGGGTGGAGCCTCCAGAAAAGTTTATAGGACAATCATATGAAAACTTAATTTACAGATATTTAAACCAAAAGCCCGTAATTCTTTACATGGCTTTGAACGAATAATAATAGAAGGTGAACAAGCAGCTTCGTTTCCCCAACTAGAAAATCTTCTCTTTGCATATTGTGCGCCAGAACTCATTGTTTCAAAGCCTCAGCTTGGCCGTGGACTATGCTGCCGTTGCCACGTGCACGGCAAGTCACACCCACTAATACGGAGGTCAAGATACCATCGGGTGATATCCCTTTGGGCAAGTGTCTCACCGATGAGAGAACTGTAAAGTCCACAGATAAAGGAGAAGACAGATAAGTAACGAATTCATATTGTAGCGCAGCGCCACCTACCGTAAGGTCCGAATTACTCATTTTCTCTATGCTCTCGTCATGTTACGACTGCCATTAATCTGCTCCTTTCGGAGCTTTCAACAGAAGATAGAAATGTGTGAAAGGTGTATTGATATGGCGTTTTATTTCTTTATTTAATCTAGTGATTTGACAAATTACGAATTATTAAAATAAATTACAAACACAACAAATTACGACTGAAGGACAATAAGAAAATAAGTAGAAGAGGGAAATGAAATTTGACAATTAACTACCACCTGTTTTATAAAACAATTTAATTAAATTATCTTTAGTTCGTTCAATCTTTAATCCGATGAGTTCTCTGTGGAAATGGTATATCACGGATGTATTTCAACAATATGTCCATCCTTTATAAGAAAAACAAATTTTGCTGAGATTATTTTTCCACGAATATACACAAGTTTAGTCTTGCAAAAAAATATTGAGATCTGCTGTCGATGTCCCTTGGTTTGTTACTAACAGACAACTTCATAAACATTTGGGCATCGACCACATATATACCCATATTAAATGCATCTAAAAATGGTTCCTTGAGGTTGTTAATCATTAGTTGAAAATGTTTCAAAGCTTTTAAAAGTCCTATTCTGTCATTTTCGGTTCGCTGTAGAATTTCTGAAAAACGCTTTCTCCTGAATCGCCTTTTTAAACTTACAAGCACGCCTTGCATTTTGTCAGCAATGAGTTCGCTTGAGTGTGTTGGGACATGTCGAGAATGAGTAGGGCCTTTACAGGCATTTTAAGACTTGTCAAATGGCTTTTTACTTTTGGAACAAATTCTGTAAGAACCACACTTTAAACAATTACCAGCAGACCTTTGAGACAATCCAAGCAGTCAACCCAGACAATCCAAGCAGACCTTTGAGCTTTGTAGTAAACTGGCAGAGGAGCTAAATTTAAATGCTTGAATTCTCGGGGTTCTGCTGATTTCCCAATTACAAAAAGAGAAAGTTTGGGGCGTACTTGCAGTATTTGTACACACAGCCACAGTGCTTCGTTCTTTATTTAAAATCCTGATGCTGAGATTTCTTGCGCTGTCATAAATGTTTTCGTTGGAAAAAATTTAAAATTTTACCTAGTGTCATCTACATTGTAGATTTGTTCTGCGCATAGGCTTCCTTCTTCAATAAGCACTAAAAGTTTTTCTGAAAATTCCTTTGCTGCTAAAGGATCAGCTGACAATTTCTCACAGGAAACATCAAGGTAGTGAACGCCATGCCGTTTTTCCAGCGAGAAAGCCATCCCTCGCTTGCTGAAAAATCTCCCCCATTTTCTATTTTAGAATGAGGGAGTAATGCTTTTTCTTTCAAGATCGGCCCACTGATTGGCGTTCCTTTTCAACACTCTTGTATGAACCTTAACCAAAGTGCATCATCGCAATTTAATATTTCCGCTTTTAAAGAGTGCACGGAGAAGAAAGCGTTTTTTCAGGCTCGACTTGAATGAAAAAATAATGTAAAGATTTTCTCTTCTTTCTCCAGTCATTTACCGTGCTTTTACCAACACCTGTTTCATCTGAAATATGCTTTACTGGATCACCTTTGTCAATATGTTCTAACGCTTTTAATTTCATCTCCATCGTAACGACATTACGCTTACGTTTGCACCCATTCATTTTGCACCACACAGTAATTAATAGATCACAACACATAGAGTAACTGAAGAAAATATGTACTATATTATAAAAAAACAACGCGCGGTGACTTGTTTCCGCTTCTTGGAACTGAAGCAAATAAACACGCGACGACTTGCTTCCGCTTTTTCGAACGACCGATTAAAGGGGAGGCCGGTTGAACCGAGACCGGATAAGAGAGAGTCTACTGTAGTTTTTTTCAAGAACCCTTAATTATTATTATGCAATATCTACCAATATTTACAAAAACAAAGTAGAATAAAATAAAGTTTTCTCCCCACATTTCAAAAATATTCCTTGTACAGTAGATTAAAATTTGATACTAACGAAAGAAAATAAAAGAAAACTAAAATGTAATTGTTTTCCTGCTAATTAAATATAATTAAGACTAGGCCACAACAGTGAATAGCGTATTCAAACGTGTTCCCTTTTTTAAAAACATAAAAAAATACAAGGAAAATATTTTCCTTCAAATGAAAACATTTCGCAGAACATAGTATTCATCAGAAACCTCGGGATTTTCTTAGAAACAGGTACATTTCCTGTTTCATCTTACATCCGGATCACTTTCATGGAATTAGTTTTTCGTTCCATGCATCACTTCCGCTTAGATGCAACAACTTGCTTTGTAACAATGAGAAAAATATTATTAATATTTAATATTAGATCAAATTATCTTTTTTCTCTTTGAATCCTAATCTAATTAACCAGAGCGAATGGCTATAACGCTGTTATTGCCCTTGGTCAGTAGGGGACACAGATGTGTTTGGGAAGGCAGCCATCCGTCGGATGGAACGTTAAGTGGGTGGTACCGTGTGCAGGAAAGCCATACCCTGTGCACGTTAAAGAACACACTGGATGGCCTTGACGGGAGGCAATTATCTATATCTCATAAGCTGTACCATTGGGTCCCCTCTCTAAATCTTCTTTAAGCCTTCGCGATCATTGTGACCTGCATCTTTACCCATGGTGTGCAAAAAAATGCCGCTCATAGGCAAAACAAACCAATTCAACTTGGCTAGTACCTCGAATATTTTCTTTTGGACAATAAAAATTACTATTTCATTGAGCTACGGATATTTCTGAATGAGATTCTAAGCTTGAAACAAGAAAACTAAATTTCTGAAGAAAGCCAGCCAAACGCGTAATTCCAAAAATGTCACCTCCAGATAAGAGGTTATAATTAAAATAATGCAATGCTTGTACTAGTGGTAAAAGTTAATCGGTTGAATAATTCATTTGATTTGTATTTTCCTATCATTATGTCATTAGTTGAGGAAAAACCTTTCTTAAATTCATCTTTTATTACAGTTATTGCTGACATTGTTACATTAACACTCGAATACTGATAAAGGTAAGATGATGTTACGATAGGTGCTAAATGGTTAGCTGACTATTTAATACCCTTCGTAACACCGTCTTATCCTCATAATGCATATCTCCATTCAAGTACAGGATCCGAGATTAAAAATAAAGTGCGGTATTTGAAGGCAGAAAGTTTTTACAAATCCTGTGGTACCTTCGACTACGAATTTCTGACCACCATAAAGAACCTATCAACTACTTTTGAACAGTTCTCATTTGGATAAAATTGACATATTCTTGCGACTAATATTACACAGAAAAAGCCTCCTTTGCATCCAAGTATATTGCAATACACACCACTCATTTTAAGCCCAGAGTTCAATACACCTGAGGGACAATGTAGAGCCTACTTTTTTGTGTAAAAATAGGAACAGCTCTTTTGTAATGTGAGAATAGTTTAAGTTGCGTATACACTTGATATACAACTTTCTGAGTAGATTATAATTTCTGAGACTCGAAGTTTGTTAACACTTTGAAGAGCTAAATGAGCGTAGACCATATCTATCTCGACACCAGAAAATGCAATAATCACAACTGGAACTTATGCATATCCGATGGTACGTAGACTTTCCATTTCAGGACAAATTGAACAAATGTTGTGAAAGTTCTTTCTCAACATATTTCGAGATGTAATACACAGAAAGACAATGTCAGCTGTTCTAGAGTTTACGCGCATTTCGTGAGATCAAATTTAAACATTTCCGCATGTTATTTTTCGTATAAATGTTGGGGAAGTGCTGTCTTCATATTTCTGTTATCTATAATAATAATAAATACACTCTAAAGCAGCTGCTTGCAACAGAGGTCTGACAGGGGCCTGTCGATTTATATGCAGGGTAAAAGGTCAGAGGATGGCAGAAACTGAGCAGAAAACGACACATACATCCATGCCTTACCGGAAATCGAACCCAGATCCCTTAGATCAGTAGCCAAGCGCGCTAACCATGGAACGGCACTCTACAGTTTGTGAATTTTTCTCAGGACTTTCATTAGATGCACATCTTCTTTCGGGGACGCGTAAAACAGGCGTTCTTTCAAGGTCTCATATAATTCTTCAGTTAATAGATGGCCTCTGTTTGTTGGATAACGTTCATCTATGGGAGATGTAACACAAAGATAATTCGTTTGCCGGGTGTTGTCAAACGTCTTTCGCCATTTCTCGTCCCTCAGTAGACCTAAAACCCTGGAAACACAACGAAAGGAAAGTGTTTGTATAATAACCACCATCCACGCTACTACAACAACACAGTAATATTAATAACAAAAACAAAATGGAGTAGTAGTAGCCTCATCAGATGTTTATCGATATTGTTTAAATTTTTAACATCTACAGGTAATGGACAAACACCGAAGACCAACGTAAAATCATTAACATGGTGTTGCACTAACACTTGTTTTCAGTACAGCCTGTAATACGCAGTTGCACAAACTTTACCAGTGTCTGAAAATTAGAAGGAGGGACACAACGCCATTCGTCAATTTTCCTTTCTGTGAATTTTGTTTTTCGAAATATTTCAAATACATGATATTCTTCAAGAACTCTTAATTACTATTCTGCAATATCTCCTAGATCTGTAAATGGTAGCTAGGTAGTCACTGAAAGGAGAGCTATGCACCAATTCCCTGTGATGATGCATAGAACCGGTCAGGATTAGCACCAAATGTCCGACCCCGCCTTCTCGTGGTGCAGACCGTTAGTACCTTTCAAAAGAGATACTCTCTTGTAGAAGTGAACAGAAGGGGAGTCCTGCCAGATTAGTGTGGCCTACTGATCTGGACAACTATGGCTACTTTTCTTTTTTTTCTACCATGCTGAGGAGTGGTCAACCACACAGGGTCCTGGTGCTGACCATATAAACCCACTGGACTGGACAGATATATGGCTCTGAGCTTGATTATGGATCCTGATTTTGCTGCACTGGTGGGCTTCTGTGGAGGGAAAATCTTCCGCTGTGTTTTCTGTTTGTTTGTGGGTTGACAGCCCCAAGTGAATAGATTCACAGGATATGTTTATCAGCTGGTGGATAATCCTGAGCAGAGGTCATCGCAGGCACCTGAACTCTTTTCTTCTATTGGCAACGTCAAATTCTACATTGGAGGAAGTCTTCCAGTGTAAATGGCTTCAGCCTTTAGTGGTGGGGGAACGGGTCTTTGCCCCATGTCTGCGATTAGGGGGCTGTTTGATATTGTTGGCATTACCTCTCTCAATAATCATAGTTTCGTTAAACATCCCACTAACCATTTTCTCTCCATAGGTAGTTGGAATGTGAGGACTCTGCACAGAGCCTTTTCTCTTGATGTCCTCACACAAGAATTCCAGTATTATAATTTAGATATTATCGGCTTGCAAGAGACCAGATGGACAGAAAAAGGTCAGATTCTTAAAAATAATCTTAAATTTCTCTTTTCAGGGAGGGACGACAATAAGCATCACCAAGGCGTGGGTCTGCTTCTCAGCAGACACGCTAGTGATGCTCTTCTAGGATACGAGTGCATTAATGAAAGGTTTCTTACAGCAAAATTTCAGACAAGCGTTAAAGACCTGAATGTTATCTGCTGTTATGCCCCCACTGAGGATGCCGATGAGGATGAGAAGGATAGGTTTTATGAACAACTTCAGGATATTTTGAATTCTGTCAAGAAAGATAGATATTACCCTTTTCTTGGTGACTTCAATGCCAAAGTTGGTACTGACTCTGACCTTTGGGGAGGGGTGATTGGCCCTTTTGGTATTGGTAGCTGCAATCGCAATGGGCAACGTCTCCTACAGGTAAGTAAACTCAATGGTTTCAGAATAACTAACACATATTACAAACACCGCGACATTCATAAGTACACATGGGTGTCACCTGATGGGCAGCATAGGAATATGATTGATTATATATTAATTAACAGCAAATGGGCTAGTTCTGTTAGAAATACCAGGGCATATAGGGGAGCTGAAATTGGATGTGACCATTACCTTGTTAAAAGTGTCTTGCAACTTAAACTTAAAAAGTGTTGTGCTAGGGTTAAAAAATTTGCTTTTAATACTGAAGCTCTGAAAGACCCAGTTATAGCCAAAGCTTACCATGATAGGTTACTTAGTCATTATGACAGTCATGGTATGCTTACTACCGAAGTTGAGGAAGAATGGGATCATTTTAAACAGGCTTTTTTGGACACTAACAGTACTCTTTTAGGAAAAAAGCAGCAGAAGAGACAGAATTATCTGAGTGATAAGGCACTTGAGCTTATTTCGGAAAGAAAGAACTGCAGGAATGTCCTTAATCAATACCCTACTAGTACTAATAGAAAGCATTACAGAGAACGTAACAAACGTGTAAAAGATCAGTTAGCTGCTGATAAGAATCTTTG
Source organism: Ryuthela nishihirai (assembly GCA_038380435.1). Classification (NCBI taxonomy): domain Eukaryota; kingdom Metazoa; phylum Arthropoda; class Arachnida; order Araneae; family Heptathelidae; genus Ryuthela; species Ryuthela nishihirai. Next base: position 40,766,987 of record JAWZYU010000031.1, read on the forward strand.
GCTTGATGGTTTCGCTGACAAAGCCGAGGAAGCAGTTAGACAGCACAACAGCAGAGAGCTGTACCAGATTGTTAATGTTTTGTGTGGTAGAAAACGGACAGGTATACAAGGAATGAAGGATAAACAAGGTAAGGTTATAGAAGGGGAGGATTCTGTCATGGCTAGGTGGGCTGAGCATTTCAGTGATGTTCTAAACAATGTAGTTAGTTCTACTCCCATTGTTTGCAATGATGATAGATGCATTGGTGGCTTTAATGTTGGCCCTATAACACAATCTGAAGTTATTTTGGCTATTTCTAAACTTAAACTACATAAATCCCCAGGGGTAGATGAAATTACTACCGAAATGCTTAGAGTTGGGAATGTTTCGGTTACCACTTGGATGACTAAAATTCTGAATATCTTTTATGATAAAGGCATGGTTCCTAAGGATTTTACCAGAGCTATTGTTATCCCTATTTTCAAAAAAGGTGATCGCAGTTCTTGTGATAATTATAGGGGTATCAGCCTACTCTCTGTTCCAGGTAAAGTTCTTTCCATGATTGTGCTTAATAGAATTAAGAATCTGGTTGACAGTCAATTGCGTGATGAGCAATGCGGATTCAAAAGTGGTAGGGGATGTGTGGATCAGAAATTTTCACTTAAGCAGATTCTTGAGAAATGTTTATAATTTCAGAAACCTTTGGTTGCTAGCTTTTTTGATTTCAAAAGGCTTTCGACTCTGTTGATCGTCATAATTTTGTGGTTGATTTTGAGATCATATGGTATACCAGACAAGTTAGTTAACATAATGAAAGCTCTCTATAATAACACTGAGTCATGTGTGAGAGTTGGTAAGTCTTATAGCAATTGGTTTAGCATTACTTCTGGTGTTCGACAAGGGTGCATTTTGTCTCCTTTTCTCTTTAGTTTGATTATTGATTATGTTATGCGAAATTCACTTCAAGGGAAAGATTTTGGCCTTAAATGGGCTGGAGATACGAAAATTTCTGATTTAGATTATGCTGATGATTTAGCCCTTTTGGGAAATGATATTGATGAGATGAACTCTTTCATTCGAGCTGTTGATGAGACTGATAGTAGAGTAGGTTTGGTTATAAACAGAGAGAAAACTAAAGTGATGAAAATTGGTCAGGCAGGCTGTGATTCAGTTAATCTGAATGGCTGCAATCTTGAGCAGGTGTCACAGTTTAATTATCTTGGGAGCTATGTAACAGATAATGGTGATGTGCGGCATGAGATTAACAGACGAATAGGGATTGCTGCAGGGACTTTTAAGAATCTATGGAGAGTGTGGAGAAATAGGCGTATACACCTAAAGACTAAAATTAGGCTGTATAATTGTTTGGTTCTTTCTAGGGTTAATTATGGTAGTGAAACTTGGACACTTTGTAAATAAGATAACAGGAAACTAGATGCTTTTGATTCCAGATGCTTACGCAGTATCTTGGGCATTAGGTGGTTCAACTTTGTAACTAATGATGAGGTTAGGCAAAGGAGTTTGCAACCTCCTTTAAGCAGCATATTGTGCAGAGAGAGACTCCGTTGGTTTGGCCATGTTGCCCGCATGAATTATTATTGATTGGCGAATAAGTTTATGAACAATGTGCCTAAAGGCTCAGAAAGAAGGGGAGACCTAGGATGCGGTGGGCAGACAATGTCAAACAGGACCTTGTTAGAATTGGTGTGCAGTGGACAGACGCAGTAGATGTAGCTCAGGATAGACTTGCTTGGAGAACTAAATTGCACCGTCTGGTTGGACCTCCGTAGCCCATGGCTGCTTGAGGATGATGATGATGATGATGATGATGAATATCTCCTAATATCTACAAAAACAAAGTAAAACAAAAAACGTTTTTTCCTACATTTGCAATAAATTCCTAATACAATAATTCCAAATTGACATAAACGAAAATAAGAAAGCTAAAATGTAGTTGTGTTCCGTTTCAAATAGAAAAGCATTGACAGTACACCAAAACAGGGTTTGGGTTGTTTTACCTCTGAGCGGCACTTTTTTGCATACCATGGGCTAAATGGCCAGGTCACATGGACCCCGAAGGCTCAGAGCAGGTTGGGGAAGGGGACCCACTGGGACAGCTGATGGGAGACAGATGGTAGCCTCCCGTCAATGCCATCCAGCGTGTTCTTTAACGTGCACAGAGTACTTTTTTGCATACCATGGGCTAAATGGCCAGGTCACATGGACCCCGAAGGCTCAGAGCAGGTTGGGGAAGGGGACCCACTGGGACAGCTGATGGGAGACAGATGGTAGCCTCCCGTCAATGCCATCCAGCGTGTTCTTTAACGTGCACAGAGTATGGCCCTCCCGCACACGGAACCACGGCTTAACGTCCCATCCTGAGGACGGCGGCCTTTCCAAGCCCATCGATGTCCCCTACTGACCGTCGGTAGGGTGGGGAATTTTTTCGGAGATAAATCTCAACGCTGACCCAGCTGGGACTCGAACCTGAGAACTACAGATTACGAGCCTGGCGCGCTACCGACTGAGCCACCCCCACTAAAACAGTAAACATTGTATTGAAACGTGTTTCCAATTTCTCAAAATGAAAAAAAAATAAACGAAAATTTTATCCTTTGAATGAAAAAATTTCGGAGAACGGATCAGAAACTTTTAATTCCCGAGAGACTTTCTTAGAAACAAGTATATTTACTGATCCTTGTTTCTTCTTGCATGCAGAACACTTCCAAGAAAAAAGTTTCTTCCTACTTAGTTCATTTCCTCTTACATGCAACTGCTCGCTTGTAAAAATGTGGACAAAGTTATTAATATTTAAGATTAGATTAACATTCTTCACTTTAAAACCTAATCCAATTAATCAGAACGATTGGCTAGTACACCAAAGTTTTTCTTTTTGACAAAGAAAATTAGTATTTCATTCACAAATATTTCCAATGAGATTCTAAGCTTAAGAAAAATAAAACCAATCCCTCATATAAACAAATCGCACAATTCCAAATGTTTCTCTTTCGAATAGGAGGTTGCAATCAAAATAAGAGAATGCTTCCACAAGTGGTAAAATTTAATTGGTTCAAATAATTCATCCCATTTGAATATTCCTCACATTATATCATTTGTTAAGGAAAAACCTATCACAAATTAATTTTTTATTACTCACTCTTTACATTAACAAAAGAATACTGATAAATATAAGAAAATATTACGATCGTTACTAAATGGTTAGCTACCCATCGTAACACCGTCTTATCTTCATAACGCATATATCCGTTCAAGTACAAGATAAAAATAAAAATAAATAAATACCCCCTCAAGCAGCTGCTTGCCACACAGGGCTGACAGGATGCGAAATTTAACAAAAATCTGTTGTGGAAAAACAGTGAAAACGCAAAAAAGAATAGAAAAAGTAAAAAATGGGTTATGGTCGGTAAAGCATTCATGTCTTGTGATTTAGCACGAAAGTATTGAATAATTCCCAAGCACTTCATTAAACGATTATGATATGATATAAGCATGCGGCCAAGTGGTTACCGTGCATGTCTATGGATAAAAGTGGCTGGATTCAAACCACTACTGAAAATTTATTTTCCTGAGTTCTCGCCTTGCTCAGACTTCTATGATGTATTAAACCTTAACGGCTCTTATCGGAGATCTGAGTCAAGAAACTGCTTAAGGTTAATTTGTTCTTTTCTTATCATTACAAATTATGGTTTTCACAATGTTACGATAATCTATAACGTAACTCTTTATTACTCTCACAATGCGAGTACTTCTCGATTGGGAGTTATGAAATTTTAGTGCTAACAATTTAGCTACTTTTTCCATCTATGTCAAGACCTTATAAACTTTATATGACATGTAATAGCAAATTGAATATAAAAGTATATGTCGTTTTGTTGTTGAATAAACTGTTAATATTATTATGAAATATTTTCCGGGGGGCAGAATGTCCTGAACACATCTTTCTTTTCGAATGTTTATTTTGTTCTTTGGATTTCAAGCCAAGGATTCATTAAACATGTATTACTTTTAATATTCATTCTAAAGTATCTTTTAATCTAATTTCAAAATTTTATTATGTGATGTTAATTACCTGAAAGCACTCAACTAGAAATTGCATGAGAATATGACACACTGATAAATTGAAAGAAACTAAATTTTTGTGAATTATTCAATTATGGTCTTATTTTAATCATTACTTCACCAATTTGTTACACATCTTAACGAAAATATTTGATATTTTAAAATCAATATGTCGCAACCAAGTTCTTCACCTTAATGATCATTTAACGTCTTTTAGGTATATGTTTCACCTATTTTCTTATTGTTTTTCCTCGTGATATGTCTGTTTGTTTATCGGTTATGTGACAAACACACAAACCGACAAATGATGTTACTTTGCGTGGTAAAGTGTCACAAATTTTCTGTAGACATGAACAAAATAATAATCCGAAAAAAACTGGTTTTGCTTTGAGTGGGATTCGAACCCACATCGTAATCGTATGCCTTTGGATCTGGTTTCACCATTTGTCTCTACACGCTCCAACTGGCGCCACTTACAAATGAATTGCCTCCTTTTGCTTTTTCCCCTTTCTCGATCCTTTGTTTCTCCCACTAGACCTGTTTCCGTGAGAAACACCAAAGAGGAGTTAGTTCATCCAGTTCTCGTCTACCCAATTGTCGTATCCTCCCTGTAATCCACCCAACTGTCGTATTTCCCAGTTGTCGTTTCCATTCAGTTGCAATCCACCCAATTGTCGTATTTCCCAGTTGTTAATTAGGCAGACTTCTAGAATGTTCCATAGCGCCGCTTCCCTCTCCATTTCATCTGCATGCGTATGATGCTCGTGCCACGTCCACTAATACGGAGGTCAAGATGCAATGGAGATGTCCCTTTGCGCAAGTGTCTCACCAATGAAAGAACTCTAAAGTTCACAGAAAAGGAGAAGACAGATACGTAACGATTTCAAATTGAAGTGCAGCGCCACCTAACATAAGGCCCTATATTATTAATTTTCTCTCTGCTCTCGTCTTGTTACCATCGCCATTAATCTGTCTGTTGCTTTAAACAGAAGATAGAAAAGTATGAAAGATCTAATGATAATGTGCTTTATTTCTTCATTTAATATTGTGGCTTAAGAATTACGAAATATTAAAGCAAATTGCAAACAAAACAAATTACGAGTGAAGACAATAAGAAAATAAGTTAAAAAGAGAAATGAAATTTCACAATTACCTACCACCTGTTTTATAAAACAATTTAATTAAATTAAATTTAGTTCGTTTAATTTAAAACCTCTTGGACTCCACGAGAAGAAATCGTATATCGCGCATGTATTTCAACAATATATCCATCTTTTATAAGAAAAGCAAATTTTGATGAAATTAGTTGTCCACGAATATACACAAGTTTAGTCTTGCAAAAAATATATTGAGATCTGCTGTCGCTGTCTTGGTTTGTTACTAACATACAACTACATAAAGACATGGGCATCGACCACATATATACTCATATTAAATGCATCTCAGAATGGTGTTTTGAGTCTTAAAAATAATCCTAATGCGATTATTTCTTCTCTGCTTAATTATGATCACAATGATCTTAATAAGTATAAGAGACCAAAAATGATGGCTTTTTCTGATGAAGGCTACTCGTTTTAGGTCTCTTGTGCATGATATATGCCATTTTAGCTTGTGTTTTATGTTAACCTCTAGGGGCCCAAACATTGGTGGTTTACTTGTTACATGTTTTTACTTATGCCAACTGGGCGTATTCTCATACGGAGATGGAAATGGGTAAAGTTTTACGTGGAACTGAGATTAGTTGCGTAATCTCAGAATCTGAGCATGCGCATAAGGCTTCAACTGCTTTATTCCTCGTATACTTGTAACAAATGTTGCCATCTGCTTCAGGATGATGTTTGTAAATAGAGAAGATACTGCCTACAAGTGAAACGGGGGGAGGGTTTTATTCGAGAATAGTATACTGCAAGTATCATACATGTTCATATCATTAATGGAGGATATCTTAATATCAGTCAGCAGTTCAAAGCTGAGAAAGGGTCTGGTACAGTCGCTAAAAAAATATCTAAACACTATGGTTGATTACAGAATTCAAGAAAAATATTTGGCAACGATTTTTTTTTAAATTAGTGATCTGGCAACTTTCCTGTACTGTACATGAAGGTTGTCAGATCACTAATATCTAAAAAATCGTTGCCAGATATTTTTTCTGAATTCTGTAATCAACCATATTGTTAGGATGTTTTTTGAGCGACTGTACTATTCCCCTAATGCCAACTTGTATAATGCCAATTTGTCTGACAGGACTGACTGGTCCAGTGCCAATTCGTCAAATAGGGATGATTCTGCCAATGGACGTAAAGAGATGATTCGTCCAATGGCACAGCTCGTCCAAAGCACAATTGTCCAATGGGACAGCTCGTTCAAAAGCAGAATTGTCCAAAGAGAGAATTTCACAAAAGTCGATTCATCCAATGAGACATTTCGTCCAAAGATTTTTCTTCCCAAGTGAAATAGCAAATGACGATAATATGCTATGAGGACCTGATCTGATGTAGGATGCATTACCCCACAGAATTTTAGGAAGGGTAAAGGAGACGAAAAAACTGACAAATATGCATACATGAGACCCCCTTTTCTCCGGTCCTTAAGGGACCGGACCTTGGCCGGATAAACGAAAGGACAGCTAATCCGAAAATTGCGTCAGAAAATAAATAAAAATGGCAAATGACAAAAATACTAACTGTAATATATTTTAATTAATACTTTGTTGTACAATATTAATAATTTACTCACACTCAGTTGAAATATTACGTGATTTTCTTTTGTGTTTTTGAACTTAACACTTTTTTACTTGCAAAATCTTGCCGTTTTTTAATAAACATCAAATCAATCGCAGATGAGGTCTTTTGTTGTTGAATGTATCTTACTGCAACATCAAAAGCTTCGTTTCTTTCAATATGGTAAACTTTCCCTTCTTCGTCTTCTTCTTCATTCTCCTCTTTTTCTCCGTTCCCTTCTCGCAGAATATATTGATAATTTCGTAATCATTCAGTGTTTCATTTTCCAACTACTCATTACTTTTTAACCATTTTTCAATGTCATTTTCTTCAAGTGTGTCATATCCAGGCAGAAGTTTAAAGTCATTAAGTAGCGAAATATTGTCATTATCCGTCATATCTTTGGCAGGCACAGGCTCATTCGATACTTCCGTGTTGTCGTCTTTGGTACTTTCTACACAGTTTTCAACTTCGGGCCAAAGTGTACTCCGTGATTTCACAAACGTTGTACGAGTCATTTCTAGAAAAGCTCTTGCCAACGTGGTAGATCACATCCTTGATATTTATTGTTTTCACAGAATTTAACAGTCCTATTCCGTTATTTTCGGTTTTTAAAAACAAGTGAATACTTTCAGGTTATTCGATATTATTTCTATATAATTGTGATAAATAATATCCTCTATTTCGTACTGATTTTTAACTCTATGTAACATTGCAGTCTGTGGCTGTGCGCAAGATCACGAAAAAAAAACTGGTTCCAGAGTCTGATATTAGTGCGGCAAAACATTGCCGAAAAAGTAGATGAGTGACTCTATGTATCATACAGTGACTTGAAATAATTTCTTGAAAACTTCGGTTGTTCTGAGTGGGACCCGAACCCATGACTCCAAGAAGCATGTTGGACGTACTAACCGCTGGACATTCAGAAGCTGACAATTCTTTTAATAAGGTAATATTATATGCATTATTGGAATTTTTGCTGATTCGCCAGTGACGTCATTTGTTATCAGGTAATGGGACAACCAAGCACAACACTTCCAATAGCAGAAGGCTGATGGACCCACTTATGACGTCATCGTACGTCGTCCTATATCTAGAAAAATTCTTATAAATGTTTTTCGAATTTTATTAGTGGTGTATTATTTTATATCAATATATTTTGTGTAAAAAATTTCCCCAACGTAAGGGGCTCGAATCCGCATCTGTCCAGAAGCATGCCAGAGTATTCTACCACTGAACTAATGACAGCTCTCTCTTTTTTTCCACTAAGTGTGACTATCACTCTTCCCGCGATTTCAGCACCTACTTTTGGCGCCATATATGGTCTCGGGTGGACATTTAAAAAGTCAAAAGGAAACTCTGTGATTATCAATTACCACTATATTATAATACAGTATATAAGAATAATTTTATATAAGAGTAATATATAAGAATATGTTTTTCTTTCCTTTCAGACACTAATATAGATATTATTAGAAAAGTGCACCAGTAATAATAATTTTCGCATTCCCTTTAATGCATTAACAATTGATATTTCAGGAAGTTCTCAGAGTATATCTTGAATGCTAAGGCAGTGAAGGTGGTGTGATTTTATGAGACAAAATAGCATTGGATGAAACTTGGTATTGATATTTTGACCAAGAAATATCGATCAACCACAGTATTCAGAATACTCTATCCACAAGATATCTAAGTGGATCAGTTTTAGCAACACTGAAATAAACAGAATTATGATAAAGAGTAAATTCTGTGCTGCAGCATGAACTTCATTTGTGTCTATTGATAAAATTCCAGTGCCTATGGAAACAGCATTATGCAGTAAAATTATTCCGTTAAAGAATTCTGTATATATATTATAAAAGTAAGTCATGGATTAACCTAAACTAAAGGTAAAGTGATTTAAATTTTTTTATTTCTTAATGTTTTAGTGAATTTTCCTTCAAATAATTACCGTTGAATAAATAATGGTCGACCAGATCGCTATATATTTAACGTTAGCGTAGGTTAACTTATCACGGAAGAGTGCTGCCTCATGTGGCAAGTTATGAAGCTTCCCATGCGCTCTTGTTAACACGGAAATTCGCGGAAATCGGCAGGCATTCCATTACGACACCATTTTTGTCGCATCTATATAATTAAAATTTTATTGCAGTTATATAAACCGAACACTTGATTGTCATTTAAACTACAGTACACTCTCATCCGATCTCGGCTCAATCGGCCACCGCTTTAACCAATCATTCCAAGAAGCGAAAGCAAGTCGCTACGTGTTTTGTTTATAGTACAGTAATTTTCATGTAATTTTGTTTATAGTATAATATCTGCGCAAACAGGAGTATGTGATGTAATCTATTATTTATTATGTGGTACAAAATGAATGGATGCAAACGTAAGCGTAATGTCGTTACGATGGAGATGAAATTAAAAGCGTTAGAACATATTGACAAAGGTGATCCAGTAAAGCATATTTCTGATGAAATAGGTGTTGGTAAAAGCACGGTAAATGACTGGAGAAAGAATAGAAAATCTTTACAATATTTTTTCATTCAAGTCGAGTCTGAAAAAACGCTTTCTTCTCGGTGTACTCTTAAAAAGCCGAAAAATGAAATTGTCGGTGATGCACTTCGGTTAAGGTTCATGCAAGAGCTTTGAAAAGGAACGCCAATCAGTAGGCCAATCTTGAAAGAATAAGCATTAATCCCTCATTCTAAAATCGAAAATGGGAGAGATTTTTCAGCAAGCGAGGGATGGCTTTCTCGCTGAAAAAAACGGGATGGCGTTCAATATCTTGGTGTTTGTGGTGAGAAATTGTCAGCTGATACTTTAGCAGCAAAAGAAGTTTCAGAAAAACTTTTAGTGCTTATTGAAGAAGAAGGCCTATGCGCAGAACAAATCTACAATGTAGATGACACTGGGTAAAATTTAAAATTTTCCCAACGAAAACATTTATGACAGGGCAAGAAATCTCAGCATCAGGATTTTAAATAAAGAACGAAGCACTGTGGCTGTGTGTACAAATACTGCAGGTACGCACAAACTTTCTCTTTTTGTAATTGGGAAATCAGCAAAACCCCGAGAATTCAAGCATTTAAATTTAGTTGCTCTGCCAGTTTACTACAAACCTCAAAAGTCTGCTTCGATAGACTCGTTTTTTTTTTAAGGAATGGTACTTTACAGAATTTGTTCCAAAAGTAAAAAGCCACTCTACAGGTCTTAAAATGCCTGTAAAGGCCCTACTCATTCTCGACAATGTTCCAACACACTCAAGCGAACTCATTGCTGACAACATGAAAGCCATGTTTTTGCCACCTAATGTAACGTCTTTAGTGCAACCAATGGATCAAAGCGTGCTTGTAAGTTTAAAAAGGCGATGCAGGAGAAAGCTTTTTTCAGAAATTCTACAGAGAACCGAAAATGACAGAATAGTACTTTTAAATGCTTTGAAACATTGTCAACTAATGATTAACAACCTCAAGGAACCATTTTGAGATGCATTTAATATGGGTATATATGTGGTCGAATCTTTATGAAGTTGTCTGTTAGTAACAAACCAAGGGACATCGACAGCAGATCTCAATATTTTTTTTTGCGGAACTAAATCTTTTGTATATTCGTATTTTGTATAATCTTTTGTATATTCAACTAATCTCAGCAAAATATGATTTTCTTATAAATGATGGACATATTGTTGAAATATATCCGTGATATACCATTTCCGCAGAAGAAGTAACTATATGAGGATTGAACGAACTAAAGATAATTTAATTAAATTGTATTATAAAACAGGTGGTAGTTAATTGTCAAATTTCATTTCTCTTTATAATTTCTTATTGTCGTCTCGTTTCTTATTCGTAGTTTGTTGTGCTTGCAGTTTGATTTAATAATTCGTAATTTGTCAAATCCCTAGATTAAATAAAGAAATAAATCGCCATAACAAACACCTTCCATACATTTGTATCTTCTGTTGAAAGCTACGAAAGGAGACTGATTAATGGCGGTCGTTACATGACGAGAGCAGAGAGAAAATGAGCAATTAGAACCTTACGTTAGGTGGCGTTGCACTACGATTTGAATTCGTCACTCATCTGTCTTCGCTTTTATCTATGAACTTTACAGTTCTCTCATTGGTGAGACACTTGCCCAAAGGAACATCACCCGATGGTATCGTGACCTCCGTATTAGTGGGCGTGACTTGCCGTGCATGTGGCATGAACAGCATACGTGTGCAGATGGAAATTCAAAGGGGGGCAGTGCTATGGAACTTTCTACAAGTTTTTTCTACAAGAATTGTCAGGAGTGACAATATTATTTCAGCTGTAAGACACAACAAGAAACAAAGGATCGAGAGAGGGGAAAAGGCAAAGGGAGGCAATTCATTTCGAAATGGCGCCAGTTGGAGGATGCAGACAAAAATGGCGAAACCGGGTCCAAAGGCATACGATTACGACACTCCCCACAAGATAAGCTTTCATTTGACAACCTACTGTGGATGCTCATATTCGGAAGATAGAAAAACTATTTGCATATTTAACTCAATGGATTCAGAATAACTAACACTTATTACAAACACCGCCTTCTCGTGGTGCGGACCGTTAGTACATTTCAAAAGAGATACTCTCTTGTGGAAGTGAACGGAACGGGAGGGCTGCCAGATTAGTGTGGCCTACTGATCTGGACAACTATGGCTACTTTTCTTTTTTTTCTACCCTGCTGAGGAGTGGTCAACCACACAGGGTCCTGGTGCTGACCATATAAACCCACTGGACTGGACATATATATGGCTCTGAGCTTGATTATGGATCTTGATTTTGCTGCACTGGTGGGCTTCTGTGGAGGGAAAATCTTCCGCTGTGTTTTCTGTTTGTTTGTGGGTTGACAGCCCCAAGTGAATAGATTCACAGGATATGTTTATCAGCTGGTGGATAATCCTGAGCAGAAGTCATCGCAGGCACCTAAACTCTGCTTCTATTGGCATCGTCAAATTCTACATTGGAGGAAGTCTTCCAGTGTAGATGGCTTCAGCCTTTAGTAGTGGGGGAACGGGTCTTTGCCCGATGTCTGCGATTAGGGGGCTGTTTGATATTGTCGGCATTCCCTCTCTCAATAAACATAGTTTCTTTAAACATCCCACTAACCATTTTCTCTCCATAGGTAGTTGGAATGTGAGGAGTCTGCACAGAGATTTTTCTCTTGATGTCCTCACACAAGAATTCCACCGTTATAATTTAGATATTCTCGGCTTGCAGGAGACCAGATGGACAGATAAAGGTCAGATTCTTAAAAATAATCTTAAATTTCTCTTTTCAGGGAGGGACGACAATAAGCATCACCAAGGCGTGGGTCTGCTTCTCAGCAGACACGCTAGTGATGCTCTTCTAGGATATGAGTGCATTAATGAGAGGTTTCTTACAGCAAAATTTCAGACAAGCGACTTGAATGTTATCTGCTGTTATGCCTCCACTGAGGATGCCGATGAGGATGAGAAGGATAGGTTTTATGAACAACTTCAGGATATTTTGAATTCTGTCAAGAAAAGAGATATTACCCTTGTTCTTGGTGACTTCAATGCCAAAGTTGGTACTGACTCTGACCTTTGGGGAGGAGTAATGGGCCCTTTTGGTATTGGTAGCTGCAATGGCCATGGGCAACGTCTCCTACAGGTAAGTAAACTCAATGGATTCAGAATAATTAACACTTATTACAAACACCGCGACATACATAAGTACACTTGGGTTTCACCTGATGGGCTGCATAAGAATATGATTGATTACATATTAATTAACAGCAAATGGGCTAATTCTGTTAGTAAAACCAGGGCATATAGGGGAGCTGAAATTGGATCTGACCATTACCTTGTTAAAAGTGTGTTGCAACTTAAACTTAAAAAGTGTTCTGCTAGGGTTAAAAAATTTACTTTTAATACTGAAGCTCTGAAAGATCCAGTTATAGCCAAAGCTTACCATGATAGGTTACTTAGTTATTATGACAGTCATGGTTTGCTAACTACTGAAGTTGAGGAAGAATGGGATCATTTTAAACAGGCTTTTTTGGACAGTAACAATACTCTTTTCGGAAAAAAGGAGCAGAAGAGACAGAATTATCTGAGTGATAAGGCACTTGAGTTTATTTCAGAAAGAAAGAACTGCAGGAATGTCCTTAATCAAATCCCTACTAGTCCTAATAGAAAGCATTACAGAGAACTTAATAAACGTGTAAAAGATCAGTTATCTGCTGATAAGAATCTTTGGCTTGATTGTTTGGCTGACAAAGCCGAGGAAGCAGTTAGACAGCACAACAGCAGAGAGCTGTACCAGATAATTAATGTTTTGTGTGGTAGAAAACGGACAGGTATACAAGGATTGAAGGATAAACAAGGTAAGGTTATAGAAGGGGAGGATTATGTCATGGCTAGGTGGGCTGAGCATTTCAGTGATGTTCTAAACAATGTAGTTAGTTCTACTCCCATTGTTTGCAATGATGATAGATGCATTGGTGGCTTTAATGTTGGCCCTATAACACAATCTGAAGTTATTTTGGCTGTTTCTAAAGTCCCCAGGGGTAGATGAAATTACTACCGAAATGCTTAGAGCTGGGAATGTTTCAGTTACCACTTGGATGACTGAAATCCTGAATATCTTTTATGATAAAGGCATGGTTCCTAAGGATTTTTCCAGAGCTATTGTTATCCCTATTTTCAAAAAGGTGATCGCAGTTCTTGTGATAACTATAGAAGTATCAGCCTACTCTCTGTTCCAGGTAAAGTTCTTTCCATGATTGTGCTTAATAGAATTAAGAATCTGGTTGACAGTCAATTGCGTGATGAGCAATGTGGATTCAGAAGTGGTAGGGGCTGTGTGGATCAGATATTTTCACTTAGGCAGATTCTTGAGAAATGTTTCGAGAGTCAGGAAACCTTTGGTTGCTAGCTTTGTTGATTTCAAAAAGGCTTTCGACTCTGTTGATCGTCATAATTTGTGGTTGATTGTGAGATCATATAGTATACTTGACATGTTAGTTAACATAATGAAAGCTCTCTATAATAACACTGAATCGTGTGTGAGAGTTGGTAAGGCTTGTAGCAATTGGTTTAGCATTACTTCTGGTGTTCGACAAGGGTGCATTTTGTCTCCTTTTCTCTTTAGCTTGGTTATTGATTATGTTATGCGAAATTCACTTCAAGGGAATGATTTTGGCCTTAAATGGGCTGGAGATACGATAATTTCTGATTTAGATTATGCTGATGATTTAGCCCTTTTGGCAAATGATGTTGATGAGATGAACTCTTTCATTCGAGCTGTTGATGAGACTGGTAGTATAGTAGGTTTGGTTATAAACAGAGAGAAATCTAAAGTGATGAAAATTGGTCAGGCAGGCTGTGATTCAGTTAATCTGAATTGTTGCAGTCTTGAGCAAGTGTCACAGTTTAATTATCTTGGGAGCTATGTAACAGATAATGGTGATGTGCTGCATTAGATTAACAGACGAATAGGGATTGCTGCCGGGACTTTTAAGAATCTATGGAGAGTGTGGAGAAATAGGCGTATACACCTAAAGACTAAAATTAGACTGTATAATAGTTTGGTTCTTTCTAGGGTTAGTTATGATAGTGAAACTTGGACACTTTGTAAACAAGATAACAGGAAACTAGATGTTTTTGATTCCAGATGCTTACGCAGTATATTGGGCATTAGGTGGTTCAAATTTGTAACTAATGATGAGGTTAGGTAAAGGAGTTTGCAACCTCCTTTAAGCAGCATATTTTGCAGAGAGAGACTCCGTTGGTTTGGCCATGTTGCCCGTATGAATAATTATAGATTGGCGAATAGGGTTATGAACAGTGTGCGTAAAGTACTCAGAAAGAAGGGGAGACCTAGGATGTGGTGGGCAGACAATGTCAAACAGGACCTTGTTAGAATTGGTGTGCAGTTGCCAGATGCAGTAGATGTAGCTCAGGATAGGCTTGCTTGGAGAACTAAATTGCACGGTCTGGTTGGACCTCCGTAGCCCATGGCTGCTTGATGATGATGATGATGATGATGATGATGATGATGATGATGATGATGATGATGATGATGATGATGATGATGATGATGATGATGATGATGATGATGATGATGATGATGATGATGATGGGTAGAAAAATACGGGGGCCGAATATTTACGTTTCATAACGTTTCTGACACCCAAGCATTCATTTAATGCACAATGTACTGCGTTTGGTGGAACAATTGCCCTGAGAAGCACAGAAAGTGGCACATGAAATAATAAGCTGAAAAAATTTGTCAGGAGTGACAAATATTAAATTTCAGCTGTAAGACACAACATAGTTATCTGCTTCCTGATAGATGGCGCCACTGTGCGAATCAAATAAAAAATGCGGGAAATTTAAGTCACACTAGTTGAAGGAAAATCGTTAGCAGTTGGTGGTGTAATGGTTAGCATAACAGGCCGGTTACTGGAAGATATGTGTTCGAATCCCGTTCATGGCACAAACAATTTTTTTTCAGCTTATTGTTTAGTTTTTCATGTCTACAGGACATCTTCTATGAGACTTTACCACGCAAAGTGACATCATTTGTCAGTTTTTGTGTTTGTCATATAACCGATAAACAAACAGACATTTCACGAGGATAAGAAGAAAATAGGTAAAAAATATACCAAAAAGAAGAGTGAAATGGTCATTAAGGTAAAGAACTTGCTTGTGGCATATCGATTTGAAAACATCAAATATTCTCGTTAAGATGTGTAACAAATGCTGAAATAGTAATTAAAATAAAACTATAATAAATAATTAACAAAAATTTTATTTCTTTCAATTTATCAGTATGCCATATTCTCATACAATTTCTAGTTGAATGCTTTCAGGTAATTCATAACAGAAAATAAAATTTTCAAATCAGATTAAAAGGTACTTTAGAATGAATATTAAAAGTAATACATGTTTAATGAATCCTTGGCTTGAAATCCATAGAAAAGATAAATAATCGAAAACAAAAGTGTGTTCAGGACATTCTGTCTATTATAGATTGGCGAATAGAAAAGATAGATAATCGAAAACACACCCGAAGTGTGACTGGATCCTCAAAATTTCAGATTCGCAGCGTGGACGCCTAACGACTTGACCACTGCTTCTTCCATCTTTACTCCTTCTGACCGCATATGTTTTGAGATTATATTTAGTAATGCGACAGACCTTATCCTATAAAACATGATATCATGTCCGTGATGATTTAATTTCTATAAATTGGGTGTCTCCACGGTGTCACAATTGTTAGTAAACCTTTTTAATAAGTTTTTAAAATTAAAATCCACCGGGTTGGTTTTAAAGAAAATAAATATATAAAAGATTTTAATATTTATTTTAAAACTTCAACCTACTTGTAATATATTATGCAAAATCTGTTGGCAACACAGACAAACAGTACTGCTGACGTCATCTCGGTGTTTTTGCTAGTTTATCATTAACCAGTATTCACGGGCAGCACTAATTTTAGGAGTTGATTTTCATGCCGCCATTTGTCTTTCTCACCACTCTATTTTAACTTCCACTTTTATACGAGATAAGTAACATTTATATAATAAGAAATGTGTTTAAATTAATAAAAATCAAACGAATACTTAAAGATTTTCATATCTATTTTTTCATATGCACTGTATTTTCTTACACGGTTTTCTCGGAAACCTATCAGAAACAGAATTGGGTGAAATGAATTAGATTTTCCTATTGTTTATTAAGAAGGATTTATTTTTTTTTTATTTGAGTGCTTAGCGCTTGGCTACTGACTGATCTAAGAGACCTGGGTTCGAGTCCCGGGTAAGGCATGGCTTTTTTTTGTGTCGTTTTTCTGCTTAGGGCGTGCCATCCTCTCAGACCTTATACTATGACATATAAACTGACAGGCTCCTGTCAGACCTCTGTGGTAAGCAGCCGCTTGAGGGGATATTTATTTATTTATTATTAAAAGTTGAGAAACATCCTGAAACAAATTTTAGAGAATATAATAGCAGGAATTTGATTCAAGGAATTAAATTCATTAACCTTATTCGTGACGGAAATGCAAATTACGAAACAGAAGGCGTATCCGGTTTAACGATTCGAAAACCATTGTTGTGTCGTCGATTATTTAGTGTACGATCTGTTTTCTTCCTTTCTCTTTAATCGTGAAACGAACAATGTAACATTTTAGTAGTGAATACAAAACTTAGGTTTTCAACTGAAATAGTTTTAATTGGTTATTTAGATATGGTTATTTGTGTTATTAAGAACTTTCCGAGAGTCTTCGAAACGACACTTGGGAGTCATTTCTGCAGATAAGTTTAGTCGAAATAGGTTTTCCTCAATTACGAATAGTTATGGAATACAACGGACTCCTTTATCACGGCATGATACTGTTGCATGAGAGTTCACTTGCAAAGAGGCCTTTACACAAACCATCGGTGTTCGCCTTTCTAACCGATATAACGATGGGGTGTTTAACTTAAAATTAATCAGAACTTTGAGTGTAGTGGGAATCGACCCTGAGAATTGCATATTCCTTTCCTGTAGCAATACCTAACGTTCCACCCCTTCACTTTAATGACTGATACTATGTCTTTTGGTGGCATTCGTAATAGCAAGGCGGAAGACCGCTTAATACGAAAGCAGATATCGTTACTTCGCGATGACGTATAATATATACGTAACTGCGGCACTCAACGCTGTCACAGGTGCTACTCTAACCAGAAAAATACTGCACACGAAGATAAATCATAGCAGTTATTCATTCCTTTTCGCAAAGAAACTGCGAGCGCTGGGGTAGGGATGGGTAAGTTAGTAGCGCTCCCGGCTCGTAATCTGCAGTTCTCAGGTTAGTCCCCGCTGGGTCAGCGTTGAGATTTATCTCCGCAAAATTGTTCGCCCTGCTAACGGTCAGCAGGGGACACCTATAAGTTTGGAAAGGCCGCTGTCCGTCGGATGGGACGTTAAGCCGTGGCCCCGCGTGCGGGAGAGCCATACCCTGTCCACGTTAAAGAACACGCTGGATGGCCTTGACGGAAGGTTACCATCTGTCTCCCAACAGCTGTTCCAGTGGGTCCACTCCCCCAACATCTCTGAGACTTCGGGGTCCATGTGACCCGACCGTTTAGTCCATTCTCTACAAATAAAATGCCGATCACAGGTAAAACAATCAATTTGATTGAACAATCAATTTGATGAGCTCTATATGATACCCAGGAACCCAGGTTCCTTAGACGTGAAAAAAAATATAATACAAATTGCAATTAGACGTGAATACAAATGAGTTGTTTTCAAACAAGTCATCAAAATCTTGAAGTCTTTATTTCATTTTATTCATTTTAACACATTTTTAATTTTATAAACTTAGAAGTTTTCAAATTAAAATCCACCTGTTTGGTGTTAAAGAAAATAAATATATAAGTAATTCTTAAATTTTTTTATCTTACATCTGTTACTTCAAACTATATAATGGTTCAGTCGGTAGCGCGCCAGGCTCGTAATCTGAAGTTCCCAGGTTCGAGTCCCAGCTAGGTCAGCATTGAGATTTATCTCCGCAAAATTCCCCGTCCTGCCCACGGTCAGTAGGGGACACCGATGGGCTTGGAAAGGCCACCGTCTGTCGGATGGGACGTTAAGCCGTGGCCCCGTGTGCGGGAGAGCCATACCCTGTGCACGTTAAAGAACACGCTGGATGGCCTTGACGGGAGGCTACCATCTGTCTCCCAACAGCTGTTCCAGTGGGTCCCCTCCCCCAACCTTCTCTGAGCCTTCGGGGTCCATGTGACCTGGCCGTTTAGCCCATGGTGTGCAAAAAAGTGCCGCTCAGGGGTAAAACAACCTAAAACCATAAAACTACACCGGAAAATGTGACCATAAAAACGGCATCTTGGTTCTTCTAGAAATGTTTTCTTCAATAGAAATATTTTTTCAGAATTAAATTCAAATGGGGATTTTCAAAAAGGCGCCGTGTGAACCGTGTTACATCAAAATAAATCGTGTAAATAGGGAATTTAAATTTCTTTTCTGATCTGTGTTAAATCAAAAACGTGTAAAAAAATAATATACTTGATTGAGATACAAATTTGTCACTCATTAACCTAAACGGATTGCATTGTTGCTACCGTAAGTAAGCACCTCAGCAGAAAAGAAACACACATCAATGCCTTACCCTATGTTCGAACCCAGGTCTCTTAGATCAGTAGCCAAGCGCGCTAAGCACTGAAATTAAAAAAAAAATAGATCCTTCTTAATAAACAATAGGAATAATCTAATTCAATGAACCCAATTCTGTTTCTGATAGATTCTCGAGAAAACCGTCTAAAAAAATAAATCTTTAAAAAAAATACAGTGCATATGAAAAAATAGATATGAAAATCTTTAAATTTCCTAAAATTAGTGCTGTCTGTGAATACGGGTTAATGATAAACTAGCAAAAACCTCGAGATGACGTCAGCAGTACTGTTTCGCTGTGTTGCCAACAGATTTTGCATAATATATTACAGGCAGGTTGAAGTTTTAAAAATGCTTTTCTTAATCATAATAATGTTGCTATTTTAGGTATATTTTTATATTATGTTTCGATCATCTCAGGTACGTAAGATTCAGTTTTATTTTTCTACAGAGAAAAAAAATGGTTATATAAAGTTTCGGAGAAGTATAGACGAAACATTGTGAAGCCGTAGTAAAAGTTGGAAGTTGCATACTTTGAGTTTCGCATTGCAAGCTTTTTTGAGTTGTCCCACTGGATGTTGGACACGAAGGTTGCCAGATCACTAATTTCTAAAAAAATCTTTGCCAGATATTTTTTCTGAATTATGTAATCAACCATAGCGTTCGGATACTTTTTTGAGCGACTGTACTGCGATGTGGAAGGGCTTTACGTAGGCAGCAATCTGTCTGCGATGAAACGTTATAAATTGTTAGAGGTTTATAATAGCCTTATTAGGGCAACCATTAAAAAGAAAGTGAACCCACTTTGTCCTTTTCTACTGAATGCGTTTCGTTTCCGGATTTGCCGTAATAACACCATTATAAACGTCTAACCATTTATAACGTTTACGAACCGTTAAAGCTTTGGAAATTCCGGTTTTTGAAAAGTCGTTTTCGGTAAAAACTTTGGTATTTGCGAGTAATGTGAAGATTAATATTATTGTTTTGGCCCAGAAATGAAAATTAACACTTATGTGCACGTCGTGGTGTAATAGGATAGAAAAATAGGAATGGATTTGCATCGCACCTTAAGGCTTTTGCCGAACGTTTGCAGTGTTTAAAATTTATGTTTATGGTGAATAAATATTTCGTTTTAGAGTGAATGGTGGGGTAAAACTTATTTATTGAGAGATGAAATAAACAGTTGCAATTATCTTTCTATAAATAGGAATTGACTACGAAATATTTGTGTTGATACGAAATAGGGTCTTCCTAATTGTAGCTATGGAAATGGCTTATTTGCGTTTTTAGAGTTAAGAATGATAGGATAATTTTAAAAATGCCAAGAGGCAAAATAATTATCCGGTGCAATACACTAATTATTTTATTAAGAGTAAAACTGAAATCTAAACGTAATTTCAAGTTTCATGTCAACTTTGCGTTTAATATTTTTTTTTTCGCGTGTTAAATATTCCAGCGTTCATCATTTATATATTACGGCAACCAACGTTTTTATATTCCATATTACACGTATGTCGTACAGGTGTGAGAGATATATAGTGCAAATGATATTGAATATGATATTTGGCTACTAAGGTATTATGGCAATGTCACCTTTTATTTCGTCCATCAGATAGGTTTTGTGAGTGATCTCAGGAGAAAATATGTTTCGGAAAATGTTTTGCACTGAAAAATAAACTGTGATTTTACAATATAGTTTTGTGTATGGCTTTCACGAGACACTGAAAATGCTTTTCCTCTTCACATTATAGAAATTATGCTGGAAAGTAACCGAAACCGAGTTGCTGACGTCATCTCTGTGTTTTCTCCAATTGATTATTAAGGCGCACACATATTTCAGTTTGCTTATTTATGGCAATACGTAGCTTTGACATGGTACACGTGGGATATTTTATCCTTTAACGTGTCTAGGCAGGGAAAGTTTTCGTTATTCGATTATCTTTGGTTATTTGATTGCGATCCCCACTGCTACTTTATGTTCGATAATATTCGTTCCTATAATATTCACTAATTGGCTTCGTCGAGGTACGAGAAATGGTGATAAAGGAAGCTTAAAGAGACAGAACTTTGTTGCAGATATGGAGAGGTGTCACTTTCTTCGAAGTCGGTAAACAATTAAATCAACAATGTTATTGTCAGACGTCAGCAAAGAATTATTACGATTACTTTCAAAAAGTATACAGTTAATGAAACCTGTTGAAGTCAACGTACGTAGTATCGTCGACATTTTTCACGTTTTCTTCTAGGGAATCGAAGATTAGTTGTGGTTAGAAAAATAAGCCGTCTTTTAAGTCACGGAGGTAGGAAGAGGATATTTTAAATGTGTACGGTGATCATACGTCCTTTATTTAACAGGACAGTCCTTTTTTTTACTGCTCTGTCCTGTAGATTTATTTTTCTCCTAAAATGGCGATTTTTTCCCTTTTTTTGTGAATTAAAATACTAAATTGAATATTGGCGCGCAGTAGATGGGTTGAAATTTTTAAATATTTCACCGATAAACAGGAATCTTTTTAAAACATTTTAAAAAACTTTGAATTTATCTTATGTATCCCTTGATTTAATGTCCTCACTGAACGAGTATTTTGATTAGCGAACAATATGTGGACCAGTGTAAAAACAAAAGGAAAAATCGGAACATTTATAGCATGCATTTACAACAAATGCAACTTTCATATGAATTGTATATAGTTTTATAAAATTTTAAAACGAAAACTGATTTATTAATCCTTCCAGTGTCCAGAACGTATATGTCCATTTTTAGTACAATAAAAGAAAACGATTTAAAAAAAAATAAAAATTACCATTTTAAATTTTGTTAATAGATACCTTATAAAAATATGTAATTTAAGCTTGATACATAATATTTTCATTTTTTTATTTGATGCATATTTAATTAAACTAGGACATAAAAAATTTGTTAAAGCCATCTGTTTGCCATTTCTTAGAAGTTATATAAGGTATTGCCAATTTGTTAACATTACTCTGATAAAGGAAAACGATTAAAAAAAATAAAAATTGCCATTTTAAATTTTGTTAATAGATTTCTTATAAAAATATGTAATTTGAGCTTGATAAATAATATTTTATTTCTTTATTTGATGCATATTTCATTAAAATATGGCATAAATAATTTGTTAAAGCACTCTGTTTGCCATCTGTCAATCCCGGTTCTTAGCGAAACAAACCGGGCTATTCAAAAATATTCCATCGCTAATTAGAAATATTTCATATTTATTAACATACAACTCTACGAGGAATCCTAATGTCATCCGCAGCATATTTTCGAAGCCTGCAGTCGAAATCAACGAAATTTGTGCGTGGCGCGGTGGCAAAGTGCATGGCGCTAATGAAAAAAGAAAAGGCGTTGCAGAAGGCAGGCAAAGGGAAAAGGCGATGCGGAATGGAAAAGGTGGCGGGATTGGGTAGGGTTGTTTTACCTCTGAGCGGCCTTTTTTGCACACCATGGGCTAAATGGCCAGGTCACATGGACCCCGAAGGCTCAGAGAAGGTTGAGGAAGGGGACCCACTAGACAGCTGTTGGGAGACAGATGGTAGCATCCCGTCAAGGCCATCCAGCGTGTTCTTTGACGTGCACAGGGTATGGCTCTCCCACACACGGGGCCACGGCTTAACGTCCCATCCGACGGACGGCGGCCATTCCAATCCCATCGGTGTCCCCTACTGACCGTGGGCAGTGGTGGTGGGGGGGAATTGTGCGAAGATAAATCTCAACGCTGACCCAGCTGGAACTCGAACCTGGGAACTACAGATTACGAGACTGGCGCGCTACCGACTGAGCCACCCTCACCCCCAAAGGTGGCGGGAGAGAGTAGCAGAAAATCCGGAAACGAAACGCATGCAGTGGAAAAGGACAAAGTGGGTTCACTTTCTTTTTAATGGTTGCCCTAATAAGGCTATTTGCCGTCCCATGGCCGAGTGGTTAGCACGCTTGGCTACTGATCTAAGTGACCTGGGTTCGAGCCCCGGGTAAAGGCATCGCTGTTTGTGTGTTTTTCACTGCAAACGTTCGGCAAAAGCCTTAAGGTGCGATGCAAATCCATTCCTATTTTTCTATCTTATTACACCACGACGTGCACATAACTGTTAATTTTCATTTCTGGGCAAAAACAATAATATTAATCTTCAGATTACTCTCAAATACCAAAGTTTTTACCGAAAACGACTTTTCAAAAACCGGAATTTCCAAAGCTTTAACGGTTCGTAAACGTTATAAATGGTTGCTGCCTACGTAAAGCCCTTCCACATCGCAGTACATGACTAAAATGTCATCCAAAATATATTAAACAAAAGAATGGTTACTTCCTCCGTGGATCGTACGAGGAAAAAAAAACATCCAGTGGGACAACTGAAAAAAGTTTGCAATGCGGAACTCAAAGTATGCAACTTCCAACTTTTACAACGGCTTCACAATGTTTCGTCTATACTTCTCCGAAACTTTATATAACCATTTATCTTCTCTGTAGAAAAATAAAAATGAATCTTACGTACCTGAGATGATCGAAACATAATATAAAAATATACCTAAAATAGCAACGCACAGAACCGGCCACACCTAGCACCTAATGTTGGACCCGCCTTCTCGTGGTGCAGACCGTTAGTACCTTTGAAAACAGATATTCTCTTGTGGAAGTGAACGGAAAGGGAGGGCTGCCAGATTAGTGTGGCCTACTGATCTGGACAACTATGGCTACTTTTCTTTTTCTTTCTACCCTGCTGAGGAGTGGTCAACCACACAGGTACCATATAAACTGACTGGACTGATCATATAAACCCACTGGACTGGACAGATATATGGCTCTGAGCTTGATTATGGATCCTGATTTTGCTGCACTGGTGGGCTTCTGTGGAGGGAAAATCTTCCACTGTGTTTTCTGTTTCTTTGTGGGTTTACAGCCCCAAGTGAACAGATTCACAGAATATGTTTATCAGCTGGTGGATAATCCTGAGCAGACGTCACCGCAGGCACCTGGACCCTTTGCTTCTATTGGCATCGTCAAATTCTACATTGGAGGAATTCTTCCAGTGTAGATGGCTTCAGCCTTTAGTGGTTGAGGAACGGATCTTTGCCCCATGTCTGCGATTAGGGGGCTGTTTGATATTGTCGGCATTCCCTCTCTCAATAAACATAGTTTCTTTAAACATCCCATTAACCATTTTCTCTATATAGGTAGTTGTAATGTGAGGACTCTGCACAGAGCTTTTTCTCTTGATGTCCTCACACATGAATTCCACCATTATGATGCTCATTTGAATATGAATGATCGCTCATAAATATGAACGTGGCAACTGCAAATTAGGATCCTGATGCGATACCTACTGATCCAACACCACCCCTAACAAATCAGGAATCAAAGATCGAGTGGATCGAAACCAAGACACATTTTAAAAAGTTTCATTGATTTCCCAATTTTAACTTGTAAAATTATCAATCTGATTGCATCGTTTAATGCTCTCTGTAGAAGAAGTTAAATTTATAAAGGAAAATAGTAAAATTGCAATAGGATGGGATACAAAAGTTATTCAACATTCAATGAAAGAAACAGGCAAAGAATACCGTTATTTCTTCCAGATGCATACACTCTGAAGTGCCATTGAATTAGGGATAGGGGACGTTATCCAAGATTCAGTACTCCAAGTCCGGCATTTGCGCGCATGCGGTTGAGAAACTCTGCTCATATATAGCTGTCAGCTTTGGCTTCCCCAAGCATTCGTTATGAGAAGCGTAATGGGAAAGGCATGGGATTTAGATGCATTTGACAGAGGGTATATCGTAGGTGCCCGACGGATTGGACACTCGATCTCCGAAATTTTCAACGAACATGGATTTTTCTCGTACGAAAGTTTCAAGAGTGTTCCGGGAATATGAAAATTCCGGCAAAAGAACAAATACCCGAGCAAGCTGCAAAGGACAACCAGCATTGAATGATCGTGGGCTTCGCCGTCTGACCCGCATCGTATGGACCGATAGGGACCAGACATTATCTGAAATTATCTCCCATCTGAACGCGGGTTCCAGCCGAGAAGTCAGTGCACAGACCGTGCAACGTTCATTTCATCATCTCAGCTTCAGGAGCCGCCAACCTACGAGAGTCCCACTTCTAACAGCGCAACACCAGGCTCAACTATTTGCCTGGAGTAAAGAGCATCGAAACTGGGCCATCTAAAATTGGCAACGGATAGCCTGGAGTGATGAATCCCGATTTAAACTTCATTACGCCGATTTGAGACTGAGGACATGGCGCCATGGTTGCTGCATGTCAGGTCGGAAGAGTGTAAGCTGGTGGTGGCTCAGTGATGGCATGGAGCGTCTTTCAGTTGGGACCTTTGCTACGTGTACCAGCGACTCTCAATGCATCCCAGTATGTCTGTATGTAACTGATGGCTGACCATTTTCACTCATTTATGCCATCATGCATCCCAATGGAGATGGTGTCTACCAGCACCACAACTGTTCATCTCACAGGTCCATCTTGGCTACTTCATGGTGGCAGGAGCATGGTGGAGGACTTTGAAAAAATGAATTGGCTACCTAGAAGTCCAGATTTAAATCCCATTGAAAATCTTTGGGATATCATCGGGCAGAGTGGTCGTGCTCGTGTCCCATCAGCGACGACTTTGAGAGAATTGTGGACAGCTCTGGAGGATGCACGGGTCACCATACTTGTGGAACATGTACGCAAGCTTGTGGAATCTTTGCCTTGTCGTGTAGAGGCCGTTATCAGGGCCAGAGGGTTCCAATACGTTACTAGGTTGGCATCCCTAATTCAATGGTGCTCCAGTGTAAAAGTTAATGTTGTAAATAAATACATTCGCTACGATAGCTTGATTCCAATTTTTAACAAAAAAAATGTAAATGCAGAAGAAGTGAGCAGTGATAATTTTGAATTAGAATCCGATATAATAGAGACAGACAAAGGCTTGGGACGAATCGTTTGAAGAAAAAAATCATGACTTACATAGAGTCAAAAATTGGCATAAAATATATATATAATTCATTTCGAGGTTATGTCTTTTAAATATTAACCCATTCATTCGCGATATGAACGTCTACGGTACGGAAAAAGTATCGTAATTACTCTACATTTTATATAAAAAATTTCGTTATATAATAAAGTCAGTTTTTTCATTTCAAACTCCCCTAAACATATATAGCAGCAGCGTCATCATTTACGGCGTGGGTTTTTAATTTTGTGCGAAAACATAAATTGGTGTTTTTTATTTTGCAACGATAAAGAAAGTAAAAATATAATTAAAATAGGTATGGGTATTCTGGTCAAATAAATAACAAATTTCGAAACGAATTCAATAAATATTAATGTGATATATATTTTTTAAACTTTCAATATAATTAACATATAGGAATCAAAACGTCAAATTTTAAATATGTTCTATCTCAGGTTTCGCTCTGTGATGAAACAAATTACAGTGTAAAAGAATCCATATTCCAACTACCTATGGAGAGAAAATGGTTAGTGGGATGTTTAAAGAAACTATGTTTATTGAGAGAGGGAATGCCGACAATATCAAACAGCCCCCTAATCGCAGACATGGGGCAAAGACCCGTTCCCCCACCACTAAAGGCTGAAGCCATCTACACTGGAAGAATTACTCCAATGTAGAATTTGACGATGCCAATAGAAGCAAAGAGTCCAGGTGCCTGCGATGACGTCTCTCAGGATTATCCACCAGCTGATAAACATATCCTGTGAATCTGTTCACTTGGGGCTGTAAACCCACAAAGAAACAGAAAACACAGTGGAAGATTTTCCCTCCACAGAAGCCCACCATTGGAGCAAAATCAGGATCCATAATCAAGCTCAGAGCCATATATCTGTCCAGTCCAGTGGGTTTATATGGTCAGCACCAGGACCCTGTGTGGTTGACCACTCCTCAGCAGGGTAGAAAGAAAAAGAAAAGTAGCCATAGTTGTCCAGATCAGTAGGCCACACTAATCTGGCAGCCATTCCTTTCCGTTCACTTCCACAAGAGAATATCTGTTTTCAAAGGTACTAACGGTCTGCACCACGAGAAGGCGGGTCCAACATTAGGTGCTAGGTGTGGCCGGTTCTATGCGTTGCTATTTTAGGTATATTTTTATATTATGTTTCGATCATCTCAGGTACGTAAGATTCATTTTTATTTTTTTACAGAGAAGATAAATGGTTATATAAAGTTTCGGAGAAGTATAGACGAAACATTGTGAAGCCGTAGTAAAAGTTGGAAGTTGCATACTTTGAGTTCCGCATTGCAAGCTTTTTTCAGTTGTCCCACTGGATGTTTTTTCTCATCCTCGTACGATCCACGGAGGAAGTAACCATTCTTTTGTTTAATATATTTTGGATGACATTTTAGTCATGTACTGCGATGTGGAAGGGCTTTACGTAGGCAGCAACCATTTATAACGTTTACGAACCGTTAAAGCTTTGGAAATTCCGGTTTTTGAAAAGTCGTTTTCGGTAAAAACTTTGGTATTTGAGAGTAATCTGAAGATTAATATTATTGCTTTTGCCCAGAAATGAAAATTAACAGTTATGTGCACGTCGTGGTGTAATAAGATAGAAAAATAGGAATGGATTTGCATCTCACCTTAAGGCTTTTGCCGAACGTTTGCAGTGAAAAACACACAAACAGCGATGCCTTTACCCGGGGCTCGAACCCAGGTCACTTAGATCAGTAGCCAAGCGTGCTAACCACTCGGCCATGGGACGGCAAATAGCCTTATTAGGGCAACCATTAAAAAGAAAGTGAACCCACTTTGTCCTTTTCCACTGCATGCGTTTCGTTTCCGGATTTTCTGCTACTCTCTCCCGCCACCTTTGGGGGTGGGGGTGGCTCAGTCGGTAGCGCGCCAGTCTCGTAATCTGTAGTTCCCAGATTCGAGTTCCAGCTGGTCAGCGTTGAGATTTATCTTCGCAAAATTCCCCCCCCCCCCCCCAACGGCCACGGTCAGTAGGGGACACCGATGGGATTGGAAAGGCCGCCGTCCGTCGGATGGGACGTTAAGCCGTGGCCCCGTGTGTGGGAGAGCCATACCCTGTGCACGTTAAAGAACAAGCTGGATGGCCTTGACGGGATGCTACCATCTTTCTCCCAACAGCTGTCCAGTATGTCCCCTTCCTCAACCTTCTCTGAGCCTTCGGGGTCCATGTGACCTGGCCATTTAGCCCATGGTGTGCAAAAAAGGCCGCTCAGAGGTAAAACAACCCTACCCAATCCCGCCACCTTTTCCATTCCGCATCGCCTTTTCCCTTTGCCTGCCTTCTGCAACGCCTTTTCTTTTTTCATTAGCGCCATGCACTTTGCCACCGCGCCACGCACAAATTTCGTTGATTTCGACTGCAGGCTTCGAAAATATGCTGCGGATGACATTAGGATTCCTCGTAGAGTTGTATGTTAATAAATATGAAATACTTCTAATTAGCGATGGAATATTTTTGGATAGCCCGGTTTGTTTCGCTAAGAACCGGGATTGACAGATGGCAAACAGAGTGCTTTAACAAATTATTTATGCCATATTTTAATGAAATATGCATCAAATAAAGAAATAAAATATTATTTATCAAGCTTAAATTACATATTTTTATAAGAAATCTATTAACAAAATTTAAAATGGCAATTTTTATTTTTTTTAATCGTTTTCCTTTATCAGAGTAATGTTAACAAATTGGCAATACCTTATATAACTTCTAAGAAATGGCAAACAGATGGCTTTAACAAATTATTTATGTCCTAGTTTAATAAAATATGCTCTTTAAGCTTCCTTTATCACCATTGTCTCTTTAAGCTTCCTTTATCACCATTTCTCGTACCTCGACGAAGCCAATTAGTGAATATTATAGGAACGAATATTATCGAACATAAAGTAGCAGTGGGGATCGCAATCAAATAACCAAAGATAATCGAATAACGAAAACTTTCCCTGCCTAGACACGTTAAAGGATAAAATATCCCACGTGTACCGTGTCAAAGCTACGTATTGCCATATATAAGCACACTGAAATATGTGTGCGCCTTAATAATCAATTGGAGAAAACACAGAGAGGACGTCAGCAACTCGGTTTCGGTTACTTTCCAGCATAATTTCTATAATGTGAAGAGGAAAAGCATTTTCAGCGTCTCGTGAAAGCCATACACAAAACTATATTGTGAAATCACAGTTTATTTTTCAGTGCAATACATTTTCCAAAACATTTTCTCCTGAGATCACTCACAAAACCTATCTGATGGACGAAATAAAGGTGACATTGCCATAATACCTTAGTAGCCAAATATCTTATTCAATATCATTTGCACTATATATCTCTCACACCTGTACGACATACGTGTAATATGGAATATAAAAACGTTGGTTGCCGTAATATATAAATGATGAACGCTGGAATATTTAACACGCGAAAAAAAAAATATTAAACGCAAAGTTGACATGAAACTTGAAATTACGTTTAGATTTCTGTTTTACTCTTAACAAAATAATTAGTGTATTGCACCGGATAATTATTTTGCCTCTTGGCATTTTTAAAATTATTCTATCATTCTTAACTCTAAAAACGCAAATAAGCCATTTCCATAGCTACAATTAGGAAGACCCTATTTCGTGTCAACACAAATATTTCGTAGTCAATTCCTATTTATAGAAAGATAATTGCAACTGTTTATTTCATCTCTCAATAAATAAGTTTTACCCCACCATTCACTCTAAAACGAAATATTTATTCACCATAAACATAAATTTTAAACACTGCAAACGTTCGGCAAAAGCCTTAAGGTGCGATGCAAATCCATTCCTATTTTTCTATCCTATTACACCACGACGTGCACATAAGTGTTAATTTTCATTTCTGGGCCAAAACAATAATATTAATCTTCACATTACTCGCAAATACCAAAGTTTTTACCGAAAACGACTTTTCAAAAACCGGAATTTCCAAAGCTTTAACGGTTCGTAAACGTTATAAATGGTTAGACGTTTATAATGGTGTTATTACGGCAAATCCGGAAACGAAACGCATTCAGTGGAAAAGGACAAAGTGGGTTCACTTGCTTTTTAATGGTTGCCCTAATAAGGCTATTATAAACGTTTAACAATTTATAACGTTTCATCGCAGACAGATTGCTGCCTACGTAAAGCCCTTCCACATCGCAGTAGAGTCGCTCAAAAAAGTATCCGAACGCTATGGTTGATTACATAATTCAGAAAAAATATCTGGCAAAGATTTTTTTAGAAATTAGTGATCTGGCAACTTCGTGTCACGTGACACGAGGTTACGTGACTTCGTGTCACGTGTCACGTACCCAAAATATATTAAACGAAAGAATGGTTACTTCCTCCGTGGATTGTACGAGGGTGAGAAAAAACATCCAGTGGGACAACTCAAAAAAGCTTGCAATGCGAAACTCAAAGTATGCAACTTCCAACTTTTACTACGGCTTCACAATGTTTCGTCTATACTTCTCCGAAACTTTATATAACCATTTTTTTTTCTCTGTAGAAAAATAAAACTGAATCTTACGTACCTGAGATGATCGAAACATAATATAAAAATATACCTAAAATAGCAACATTATTATGATTAAGAAAAGCATTTTTAAAACTTCAACCTGCCTGTAATATATTATGCAAAATCTTTTGGCAACACAGCGAAACAGTACTGCTGACGTCATCTCGAGGTTTTTGCTAGTTTATCATTAACCCGTATTCACAGACAGCACTAATTTTAGGAGATTTAAAGATTTTCATATCTATTTTTTCATATGCACTGTATTTTTTTTAAAGATTTATTTTTTTAGACGGTTTTCTCGAGAATCTATCAGAAACAGAATTGGGTTCATTGAATTAGATTATTCCTATTGTTTATTAAGAAGGATCTATTTTTTTTTTAATTTCAGTGCTTAGCGCGCTTGGCTACTGATCTAAGAGACCTGGGTTCGAACATAGGGTAAGGCATTGATGTGTGTTTCTTTTCTGCTGAGGTGCTTACTTACGGTAGCAACAATGCAATCCGTTTAGGTTAATGAGTGACAAATTTGTATCTCAATCAAGTATATTATTTTTTTACACGTTTTTGATTTAACACAGATCAGAAAAGAAATTTAAATTCCCTATTTACACGATTTATTTTGATGTAACACGGTTCACACGGCGCCTTTTTGAAAATCCCCATTTGAATTTAATTCTGAAAAAATATTTCTATTGAAGAAAACATTTCTAGAAGAACCAAGATGCCGTTTTTATGGTCACATTTTCCGGTGTAGTTTTATGGTTTTAGGTTGTTTTACCCCTGAGCGGCACTTTTTTGCACACCATGGGCTAAACGGCCAGGTCACATGGACCCCGAAGGCTCAGAGAAGGTTGGGGGAGGGGACCCACTGGAACAGCTGTTGGGAGACAGATGGTAGCCTCCCGTCAAGGCCATCCAGCGTGTTCTTTAACGTGCACAGGGTATGGCTCTCCCGCACACGGGGCCACGGCTTAACGTCCCATCCGACAGACGGTGGCCTTTCCAAGCCCATCGGTGTCCCCTACTGACCGTGGGCAGGACGGGGAATTTTGCGGAGATAAATCTCAATGCTGACCTAGCTGGGACTCGAACCTGGGAACTTCAGATTACGAGCCTGGCGCGCTACCGACTGAACCATTATATAGTTTGAAGTAACAGATGTAAGATAAAAAAATTTAAGAATTACTTATATATTTATTTTCTTTAACACCAAACAGGTGGATTTTAATTTGAAAACTTCTAAGTTTATAAAATTAAAAATGTGTTAAAATGAATAAAATGAAATAAAGACTTCAAGATTTTGATGACTTGTTTGAAAACAACTCATTTGTATTCACGTCTAATTGCAATTTGTATTATATTTTTTTTCACGTCTAAGGAACCTGGGTTCCTGGGTATCATATAGAGCTCATCAAATTGATTGTTCAATCAAATTGATTGTTTTACCTGTGATCGGCATTTTATTTGTAGAGAATGGACTAAACGGTCGGGTCACATGGACCCCGAAGTCTCAGAGATGTTGGGGGAGTGGACCCACTGGAACAGCTGTTGGGAGACAGATGGTAACCTTCCGTCAAGGCCATCCAGCGTGTTCTTTAACGTGGACAGGGTATGGCTCTCCCGCACGCGGGGCCACGGCTTAACGTCCCATCCGACGGACAGCGGCCTTTCCAAACTTATAGGTGTCCCCTGCTGACCGTTAGCAGGGCGAACAATTTTGCGGAGATAAATCTCAACGCTGACCCAGCGGGGACTAACCTGAGAACTGCAGATTACGAGCCGGGAGCGCTACTAACTTACCCATCCCTACCCCAGCGCTCGCAGTTTCTTTGCGAAAAGGAATGAATAACTGCTATGATTTATCTTCGTGTGCAGTATTTTTCTGGTTAGAGTAGCACCTGTGACAGCGTTGAGTGCCGCAGTTACGTATATATTATACGTCATCGCGAAGTAACGATATCTGCTTTCGTATTAAGCGGTCTTCCGCCTTGCTATTACGAATGCCACCAAAAGACATAGTATCAGTCATTAAAGTGAAGGGGTGGAACGTTAGGTATTGCTACAGGAAAGGAATATGCAATTCTCAGGGTCGATTCCCACTACACTCAAAGTTCTGATTAATTTTAAGTTAAACACCCCATCGTTATATCGGTTAGAAAGGCGAACACCGATGGTTTGTGTAAAGGCCTCTTTGCAAGTGAACTCTCATGCAACAGTATCATGCCGTGATAAAGGAGTCCGTTGTATTCCATAACTATTCGTAATTGAGGAAAACCTATTTCGACTAAACTTATCTGCAGAAATGACTCCCAAGTGTCGTTTCGAAGACTCTCGGAAAGTTCTTAATAACACAAATAACCATATCTAAATAACCAATTAAAACTATTTCAGTTGAAAACCTAAGTTTTGTATTCACTACTAAAATGTTACATTGTTCGTTTCACGATTAAAGAGAAAGGAAGAAAACAGATCGTACACTAAATAATCGACGACACAACAATGGTTTTCGAATCGTTAAACCGGATACGCCTTCTGTTTCGTAATTTGCATTTCCGTCACGAATAAGGTTAATGAATTTAATTCCTTGAATCAAATTCCTGCTATTATATTCTCTAAAATTTGTTTCAGGATGTTTCTCAACTTTTAATAATAAATAAATAAATATCCCCTCAAGCGGCTGCTTACCACAGAGGTCTGACAGGAGCCTGTCAGTTTATATGTCATAGTAGAAGGTCTGAGAGGATGGCACGCCCTAAGCAGAAAAACGACACAAAAAGAAGCCATGCCTTACCCGGGACTCGAACCCAGGTCTCTTAGATCAGTCAGTAGCCAAGCGCTAAGCACTCAAATAAAAAAAAATAAATCCTTCTTAATAAACAATAGGAAAATCGAATTCAATTCACCCAATTCTGTTTCTGATAGGTTTCCGAGAAAACCGTGTAAGAAAATACAGTGCATATGAAAAAATAGATATGAAAATCTTTAAGTATTCGTTTGATTTTTATTAATTTAAACACATTTCTTATTATATAAATGTTACTTATCTCGTATAAAAGTAGAAGTTAAAATAGAGTGGTGAGAAAGACAAATGGCGGCATGAAAATCAAATCCTAAAATTAGTGCTGCCCGTGAATACTGGTTAATGATAAACTAGCAAAAACACCGAGATGACGTCAGCAGTACCGTTTGTCTGTGTTGCCAACAGATTTTGCATAATATATTACAAGTAGGTTGAAGTTTTAAAATAAATATTAAAATCTTTTATATATTTATTTTCTTTAAAACCAACCCGGTAAATATTAATTTTAAAAACATATTAAAAAGGTTTACTAACAATTGTGACACCGTGGAGACACCCAATTTATAGAAATTAAATCATCACGGACATGATATCATGTTTTATAGGATAAGGTCTGTCGCATTACTAAATACAATCTCAAAACATATGCGGTCAGAAGGAGTAAAGATGGAAGAAGCAGTGGTCAAGTCGTTAGGCGTCCACGCTGCGAATCTGAAATTTTGAGGATCGAGTCACACTTCGGGCAACGTTAATATTTAATCCCGTTGTTCTGCGAATGCAAAAGGGAACACTAACAGGTTTGCAAAGTCGCTGTGAAGTTAACTCATGGTTGACCTATGCAGGAAATAAACCCTCCCCCCTTCCGAAAAAAAAAAATATTTCTTATTCTACTGCGGCAAAGTTTATGTTAAATGTTAGGAACGTGAGGCCCGAACGGAAAAAGTTCCATGTCACATGAAACCTGGTTAAGTAGGTAATGCTGCTGTCCATAAAACTAACAAACTTCCTTTTCTTTCCCCTCAAAATAGAAGAAATTTACTAGTTACTACATGTTCGGACAGCAAATAATTACGAATTTCCTTTGAAATGGAAGCTCATATGAGGATCCGTGTGTGGGAGACAGTGTGGAGTCTGTAAAACCTTATTTCTCATCCTCATCGGCATTCTCAGTGGGGGCATAACAGTAGATAAGATTGAAGTCCTTAACGCTTGTCTGTAATTTTGCTGTAAACAACCTTTCATTAATGCACTCTTATCCTAGAAGAGCATCACTAGCGTGTCTGCTGAGAAGCAGACTCACGCCTTGGTGATGTTTATTGTCTTTCCTCCCCAAAAAGAGATATTTAAGATACTCACGGTGAATCCAAATAACTTTTGAAAAATGTACTAGATTAAATGAATAATTTTTAGTAAATTTGGTATAGAAGGTATCGAAAAACCTAAGTGCGGAAGAGTAAACAAACCCCTCTGTTGGAAATACGAAACAATGGAAATGTCAATTCCTTTCGATTCTGCAAACAATGCATTCTCAATCGTCACTGTCAGATATCAATCGCCTATTATTGAAATCGTCCGACGCTTTTCTCGCTGTTCCATTTGCCCCGTTAGCTATTAAAATATGGCGAAGAAGTCATCCTCTTTTGAGGGTTTGTAGTTATCAGAGCTTTGCCTATCGGGAACAGATTTGAGTATAATAAGCAGCCATAGGCAAGCACCGTGCGGTTGATAAATATCGTCGGCCTGTCCTTCTGTAACCTACAACTCTGCTGCTCGAAAAGTATCAGCTAAATCAAGTTAAATAATATTCGTGAAGTGTTTGCGGTTGTTTTATATTTTCCTTTAGGTAAGTAACTTTGTAGTGAATAATTAGTTTAGAGTAGAGGTAATCTAATTCTACACTTTTTAGCCTAAGAGCTATGAAATTTCGGTCGGTTTCGAACCGACAAATAGTATGCAGCACATTTTCTGATTATGGGATATAAAGTTGATAGTTAACCGCTATTTGTCGGTGTCGACCATTTTATTTTGGCTCGTAATACGGACATTATTCATTTCCTATGATTTTCAGGTACCCTACCGAACGGCTACAGAATTTCCTTGTTATGCCAGTGAGAAACCTTACTTGGAAGCTGTAAAATTTGCATTTAATGGAAAAATGTCACTGACTATGAATTAAAGATTATAATCAAATATTTTTTAAATATCGGTTTTCAAAAATATTGTTTTAGTATTTAAATGATTGCAGAAGCTGGAATGATTAACAATAATCTTAAGTGGTATGCCAGTGAGAAAGTGGAATTATTATTTTCAAAACAAGAAATTCAGCTACAGATTGTCGCACATTAAAAAACATTAGATCACTTACTCACAATAAAAGTCAACGACGTGTGGTTATAAATAAAAATGGAAATTAACAGAAGAATACAGCAGGTAAATTAGAATTACAAATGATATCGCGAAAACACGGACCTGACGTCATCTCTGGTATATCCAAGTGTTGCCACCATAATTTCTATGAGATCTTTCATAATCAAAGTGTATAAATTAAAAAAACTTCTAATCCTAAAATATTAACTGGTAGTTATTTCTTTTTTTTTAATTTTGGTAAATATTTTTATAATATTCTGAAATATTTAAATAAAATCTTAATAAGTAAATTATTTTGAATGTTATTAAAATAAATTAAATTTAACTTATCTTAAACCAATGAAAGGAATTGCTTGTTAAGGCATATTTATTTTCGCTCTTTTTGTTGAAGGCTATCCAGACAGGTGGCTTTCACAGTACGCGTTTCCCTGTGGTGTCCAACTAGAAATTCCTAGATCGAGGCTAGGTGTGAATTTCTTACGTATGTCATAGGTAACTTTGTCCTTAGGGGTAAAAAACGCTTTTTCCTGTGTTCCCAAAGGACAACCCTGTGGTTTAATCTAAGGCATCTATTACACATTTCGCTGTACTGTACATTACCTTCTTCTTAGCTCTGAACAATACGTTTCCGTGTAGTGGGAAAATTATATTTTTATCGCCAAGTTGACATTTCTTGAGGTCGTTACGTCACCCTATCAGCTACATATATCTGTTGCGAATATCAAACGTTGGTTTCCAACTTCGTCCACGATAATCGGTAAATAGATCTGAAAGCCTGTACATAAAAAAAAAACTGCCGTTTGATCATTTACGATATAGAAATATTTCTACTCATACTGTAACGACAAATAGCAAAATGAAGAAATCAAAAATTAAGCAAAGAATTTTTTTTCCTCGGACAACCATTAGTTCTACTGAGCAAGATTTACAAAATCCGAGCCGAAATGAAAGCGGTCGTTAGTGGTCGACAGCGACAAATAGCGTTTAACTATAAAATTTATATCCTATAATCAGAATAATGTGCTGTATAGTAAGCTCTCGGTTGAAATTTAATAACTCTCATGCTAAAAAGTGGAAAATTAGATTACCTCTACTGTAAATTAATTATTCACTACAAAGTTACTTACCTGAAGGAATTTATAAACGAACCACAAACACTTTATGAATATTATTAAACTTGATTCACCTGATATTTTTTCGAGCAGCAGAATGGTGGTTTAGAGAAGGACATAGGGAATACAGTCGGTGTGTATTTTTTAATCGCATAGACCTTGCCAATGGTTGCTTATTACACTGTAATATGTTCCCGGTACGCAAAGCTCCGAAAATCTAAAAAAAACCCCCTCAAATTATATCAATTCTTCGCCATATCCATACGCTAACGCTATTCGCCAATCTATAATTATTCATACGGGTAACATGGCCAAACCAACGGAGTCTCTCTTTGCACAATATGCTGCTTAAAGGAGGTTGCAAACTCCTTTGCCTAATCTCATCATTAGTTATAAATTTGAACCACCTAATGCCCAAGATACTGCGTAATCATCTGGAATCAAAAGCATCTAGTTTCCTGTTATCTTGTTTACAAAGTGTCCACGTTTCACTACCATAACTAAACCTAGAAAGAACCAAACTCTTATACAGTCTAATTTTAGTCTTTAGGTGTATATGCCTATTTCTCCACACTCTCCATAGATTCTTAAAAGTCCCGTCAGCAATCCCTATTCGTCTGTTAATCTCATGACGCACATCACCATTATCAGTTACATAGCTCCCAAGATAATGAAACTGTGACACCTGCTCAAGATTGCAACCATTCAGATTAACTGAATCACAGCCTGCTTGACCAAATTTCATCACTTTAGTTTTCTCTCTGTATATAACCAAATCTACTCTACTACCAGTTTCATCAACAGCTCGAATGAAAGAGTTCATCTCATCAACATCATTTGCCAAAAGGGCTAAATCATCAGCATAATCTAAATCAGACATTTTCTTATCTCCAGTCCATTGAAGGCCAAAATCTTTCCTTTGAAGTGAATTTCGCATAACATAACCAATAACCAAGCTAAAGAGAAAACGAGACAAAATGCACCCTTGTCGAACACCGGAAGTAATGCTAAACCAATTGCTACAAGCCTTACCAACTCTCACACACGACTCAGTGTTATTATAGAGAGCTTTCATTATGTTAACTAACTTGTCAAGTATACCATATGATCTCACAATGAACCACAAATTATGACGATCAACAGAGTCGAAAGCCTTTTTGAAATCAACAAAGCTAGCAACCAGAGGTTTCTGAAACTCTAAACATTTCTCAAGAATCTGCCTAAGTGAAAATATCTGATCCACACATCCCCTACCACTTCTGAATCCACATTGCTCATCAGGCAATTGACTGTCAACCAGATTCTTAATTCTATTAAGCACAATCATGGAAAGACCTTTACCTGGAACAGAGAGTAGGCTGATATCCCTATAGTTATCACAAGAACTGCGATCAACTTTTTTGTAAATAGGAATAATAATAGCTCTGGTAAAATCCTTAGGAACCATGCCTTTATCATAAAAGATATTCAGAATTTCAGTCATCCAAGAAGTGGTAAACGAAACATTCCCAGCTCTAAGCATTTCCGTAGTAATTTCATCTACCCCTGGGGATTTATGTAGCTTAAGTTTAGAAACAGCCAAAATAACTTCAGATTGTGTTATACGGCCAACATTAAAGCCACCATTTTAGAATTAATGGTAATTTAAAAAACAATTTTTAGGTATTGCCTTTCTTCTAACATTCAATTTACCTGCAATTTTGATTTACCTAGATCATTATTAATAAAAACATTTTTAAACTAAGAACAGGAGCTACCACACTTAATCACTACTTATATTCAATTAATAAGATTGTGACTCCAAATTGCACTGTTTGTGATGTTCTGGAAACTATTAATCATGTAATATTAAACTGTCCAAAATAAGCTTTGGCACGTCAAACTTTTTTAAAGAATTAGATTCACTTGGTATTAACAAATTTACAATCTTTAATATTCTAAAGTATTCAAATTTAAATATCAGGAAAAAAGTTTTCGCTCTAGTTGAACAATTTCTTCAATAAACTGAATTATGGAGAAAAAAAATATAAAGTTTGAAAGATTAACTGCATTCCAACAATTATTTTATTCTCGCAACCCTTCATCACTCTTTATCACATCTTACAAATATTCCTGTTTTTTGACTGGAGCTTTGAGTAAGCCAGAATCGGATGTCTCAGTGAGCTGTTAAGTTTTACGATACGTAAGTTTTTCTATATCAATGAAATGTATACCACTGCATAACTACAATTGTTTTTTTTAAGCACAACATGTTTTTCCACATATACCTTCATTTCTATACTTAAGAAATACCTAGTTACCTTGAATAAGTTCCTCTAATACATTTGATTAATTTTTTACCAACTCTACCTCGTTTTTCAAATAGGGTTTAATGGGAGGGGGGAATCTAATATTCGTTAGAGGCAATATAAACTTGAACCTGCAACATCAATTTTTCACCCCATAACTTTCATTATATTTTCACTTCTATGGAGCCTAATCAAATGATACCCAATTAGTGCATATTTTCGTATCTTCCAATCTCATAATTATCTTAACATTGCCTTTACTAATCACAATTCCATATCCTATTATGAGCAACTTAGAAAGACACACACACACACACACTTCTATTCCTTAAAACATTCTACCTTAAAATACTAAACTGTAACTTTCAGATATAGTCAAGAAATCTTTCACAAGTCACATTAGCATTTACATTCGACTGGTTGCATACATGTGAAGTTGAAGAATGCCTATATAACATTCAACTACAATGATGGATTATTTCCCCCCCCCCCAATTTCTACAGTACAATTTTATACTACATTTGTAACGAACACATGAAAATGTTAAAATATTAATAATTTCACCAAAAAAATGGCCATCCTGTGTCCAAGTGGCTAGCACACTCGGATACTGATATAAGAAACCTGGTTTCTAGCCCCAGATAAGATGTGTGTGTGTCTGTGTGTTGTTTTTCTGCTGAGGTACTGACATCTTCTCAAACGTACTGTGGCATACAATCTGACAGGCTCTTGTCAGACCTCTGTACTTGCGTGAGGGGGTATTTATTTTTATTATTTTCACCAGAACACTTGTTGACAAAACTATATATCACCATTAGTTTATTGGCCGAGTGGTTAGCCTGCTTGGCTGCTGCTCTAACGGACCTGGGTTCGAGCCCCAGGTAAGGCATGGCTGTTTGTGTCGTTTTTCTGCTGAGGTCCTGCCATCCTCTCACACCTTCTACTATGGCATGTAAACTGATAGGCTCCTGTCACAACTCTGTCACAAGCAGCTGCTTGACGGGGCATTTATTTTTTATTTTATTATGTCATACAAATTAATACTTCATTTCAGAAGTTCTCTTACCCATTCATCTTCATTAATCCATTGCACATTACTCAATTAATCATTAACTTTAAAAATGTACAATTTACAACAAATTCAAATTTTTTTTAGATCTCTCTTAACTGATTCACTCTACAACTACATTCTTAAAACAGTAATTAGACTAAGACACAGTGAAGATATTATCTCACTCACACAATACCTGTGATTTCTACCACTTCAAACAACCATTGACTAAAGTAAATTTCTTTACATTTACTCAAATAGTGGTTGAATTTCATATGAACTTCATTCCATAAACAGTTTTTCATATATAACTACCACATCAAGCTGCTCCAAAACAACAGAACACTCAATGCTATATTATATTACTACCATTACTATACAACTTTGCTATGTCTGTAATTTGAGCAAACTAGAATGAAAACATTCTTTCAATGACTCGTATTCCGATATCTACAAAATATTCTCACTGAATCCACTACATTCATATCGTACTCCTGTAACTTTCAATCAAAAATGAACCATAAAACTCTTAAACTTCTCACAGTTATCTAGAGCTAACTAATCCACTCAATTAAAGATAACGTTGCACTAAGTTGCAATCATAGACTCCATTTATGCCTCGAAAATTATAGTTTTTTTTTCTTTTTCAGTTAAATTGCATTTTTTATCACACACAAGTTAACTATGCTGTGTATGTCCATGCTTGCCTGCAATATTCATTAAAATCTATTTTTTCTACAGTTTTCTCTTCCTGTGTGAACAGAACAATCGTTAATACTAAGTAACACTCTTGAAAAATATCAGTGTGCATGAATTTATCTAATATCTGTTACCATTGCTATGTAGTGTGAAAACCCAAAGAATAATATCAGGTGTACTAATCAATGTATTACCATTCAGTACATAATTTTTTTTGACCCATTTCTACCAGTATTTTGTGCATTACACTACTGGATTCCAGAATGTTCAGAACAAAACAAACAAGATCAGTATTGAAATTCTGACACTTTGAAACACTACATCAGTTATTCAACATATGGTTCACAAATCTTCACTCATTACCAATGAGACTTTATTATCTAATTTATATCGTTCTATTTCTTATATCTCCTACAACCTTTCTCTTTCACTATGTATACATAAAGCACCACGACTCATAAAGTGGTGTTTTCAAATTTAGCTTAAAAGAATTTAGATTTCACTAAGGAAATATTTGGTTCAAATATATCTATAACTTCACCAATGTGATGTCCACTACAAACAATAATTACCACCACCATCTTTTTCCCTTTTACATTTCCCTAACAGTATTCTTCATACGTCACAGTCATATCTGAGACACTAATACTCATGTAAAAACTAAAACGAAACAGTTTGGTTTCGTATAAATGTTAAGTGTGGGTATCATTCTCGAATGCACGGAACAAAAATTACTACTGTATGAAACTGAAACAATTTTATATTTACATGTAGGTGAGTCGTTGTGCACAGAAGTAACTTCAATCCGAAGAAAGATACATCATTCAAAACTTATAGATTCTATTAAGTGTTTTAGTATTCCAAAATTTCAATGCTATATAGTGTGAAAACCCAAAGAATAATATCAGGTGTACTAATCAATGTATTACCATTCAGTACATAAGTTGTTTTCTCATTATACATGCTACATTCTACTACACAACATGTGATCCTACTCGGATGCATTACAAGAACTATAAACATTCCCAAAATAACGAAGAAAAAAGCAAACACTAGTCTCGGATAAATGTGAACAGTGCACGACTAATGACTACATTACCAAACAAGTAGCATTTCTGCTTCGTAACAGACATGTCATATATTTCCAGAATGGTTTAGAAGACACCCGAAATAATTTCCTTTCTCTTACCTTTCCACTATTCTCAAATCCTCCCTTTCATTATTACTATTACATTCCATTTCCAACTGCACGCACGCGCGCACACACACGCACACACAGATATATATATATGCATGTTGCTGTTTATGAATAGTTTTCTGTATTTCAAAAATGTACTTTCATAGAGAACATAACGTAAACCAAGATAAAAATTACGGTTCTAATTTATCTACTACACTTATAAAAGTAATGTAGTTATGAGAAAACCGGTCACCACGTATGTTAATGACATTTTATTTAATGCTGTACATATCTTAAAATACGACCCTGAATCAATAGATTCCAAGCGTATCTGTCATGGCCTGTATTTAGAAAAATTTTATATATCATTTTATTATTTTGTACTTAATTAGAGTGACTGTAATTGGTGGTATGTCGAATTGCAGGAGTGTGCAGTACCAACACCACCTAGAAGAGAAGGCCGTACCACTCATTTGTGACGTCAGCATTACTGGACCGGACTGCCGGCAGAATAGATTGAGAGATAGCTTATCCTTGTTAATAGAACTTCCCATTTAGATTTTGAATATTCACTAATAAATCATTAAAATAATTTGTTTTCATATAATTAAAAAAAAGCCCACTTTTTTTCTAATTTTTTTTTTAGAGATAACTTTTTTTTCTTTGATTAGTATTGATAAATCATTAATTACCGTTTCCGATTATACAGATAGCTTTAAATTATTATTTAGATAATAACACTTTAAATGTTCGGAAATTTCAAAACTTTTAAATAATTTTGCAAACGATCGATTAATGTATTGAACAAGTACTAAATTTTCACTCTTAAAGGATTCTGGAAGTGCGAAATATATTTAGAAAAAACTATTTGTTACAAAATACCACAGATATCTATTTTTTTCACAAATATGTATGTATATATATATATGAGGTCTACAACATTATTTAATGAAAACAGAATGTTTCAATATTGCATATGTTAAGAAAAATAACCAACAAATTCCACATTAAAAAAATACTTTTATTTACAATATGAGAAAACAAATATATATAGGATACACATTACAATGAAACAAATATTTTTTCATATCATTGTTTCATTTATTTTTAAGAAAATTGTGCAATTAAAACAGGAAAATTCACCAATCATATGGTAGAATTTTTAAGCAATATGAAGGAACTTAATATTGTGCAATACTATTTAAATTGAAAAGGAAAATTTTATGAAATTCTTTCATCCCAGTTGAACAATTGCTGATTTTTTTAAATAGTTTATTAATGAAAGCTATTTTTAAAATGCATCACTTTAATAAAAACTGTTTCTAGGACAACTATGACTTTTAAATAATAAGAAAAGAAAAATTGCTTTCCCAAACTTTTTCACCCTAATGCATATTAAAACTGATTTCTTCACATAACATAGAAATTTTTATCCTTTTTGCTATCATAATAAACTTTAATAATAGAAAAAAAAATTCTGAACGAACATGAAAGCAATATCTAAATACATGTGGTCAAAAGGTTTGAACAGATTCAAAATACAACAGAAATATAAAATACAATGAGTATTATACAATGTAAAGGTCACATTGAAATGTCCATATACACTCAGTGATTATGAAACCTAATTCCATGTTATGTCAATGGAAAGCTAATTTCAAACCTTTGTAACTTTTAAAATGAGCTTTTATGAAAAAAAAATGAAATGAAGATCAATTAAAGATCTCAATCAAATTTATCTAAATCTATGTTCATTA
This sequence comes from Ryuthela nishihirai, assembly GCA_038380435.1. Lineage (NCBI taxonomy): Eukaryota > Metazoa > Arthropoda > Arachnida > Araneae > Heptathelidae > Ryuthela > Ryuthela nishihirai. The sequence goes on from JAWZYU010000031.1 coordinate 40,810,712, forward strand.
AAAATCAAAGAATTATGAAAACTGGGATATTTAATATGAACAATGGCTGTTTTAAAATATTGATCTGGGAAGTAGTTGAAATAAGTTAATCTCAAAAGAGTATCCCATATTAAATTTTATTAGCATAGTTTTAGCAGAAAATGTAACAATTGTTTAAATTTTCACCAACTCTGCAGAATGCACATTACTGTTTAAGTTGTTGATATATAATAAAATACCCCTTCAAACAGCTGCTTACAACAGAGGTCTGACATGAGCCTGTAAGTTTATATGCCATAGTAGGTCTGTGAGGATGGCGGAAACCCGGCAGAAAAACAACACGAACAACCATGCCTTACCTAGGGCACGAACCCAGGTTAGTAACCAAGCGAAGCCTCTTTAAATACTAAATGAATATTATTGGAATATAGAAAATTAAGATAGATTTTTAACTTACATATATTCAGTCATATTTTCCCATGAAATGTTTATTTTAGAAATTACAGAGCTTTGAAATTATCTTTCCATTGACATAACATGGGATTGGGTGGTCATAATTAACAGAGTGTATATGGGGTAGTTTCATGGCAGCAAACACAGACTTTTATAACACAGAATTTTAAATATTTATGATAACAATACATTTGTACATACATGTAATAAGAAAAGATTTAACTTGTAAAATTTGCAGCTATATATATAATTAGTAGAATTGTAGCATCATCAGCAACTTAGATTTAATGACATTGCAAAACTTGAATTAAGTAAAAATAAGGTACTACAAGCAATATATATCAACTATTGAACATTTTACTAACATTGAATATATAGAATTAGCATCTAAAATTTTCTTATATTTTTATAGAGAGATCAATCTGTTTTAAATGATTCAGTATACTCCAAATGTGCAAATCAAATTGAAGAATTAAAAAAATATCTAGATGTCATTTACGTAAAGGTTGATGAAGTGGCAAAACTAAACATTTAATAATAAAATAATCCCAAAGGCAAGTCGATAAAATAACTTTAAATTTGTATGGTGTCAAAAATATACAGAACAGAAAAAAATGTTTTGGTATTTTGTAAAGAGCATATACTTAACATGCCTGGAAACATATTAAATAAAAACATTATTCTAATCTTGACCTTCTGCAGAGTTTTTTAAACCTTAAGTCATTAACTATTATGCATATCTTAACTGCCATATCTGGTGAAGATACTTTCAAATGCTAAGAGCAACAGGGTATTTTCCCTTTATAAACAGATATTATTACATTAAAATTTTAATATTACTTGAACTCACTATCAGTGTAAAACCAATTATTAACAAAGAACTTGGAAGAAGAAAATGTGTATCAGAACCAGTACAAGGTTTCTAATAACATAGTCAATCATCTCCCTCCAAGCAGAAACTGACATCCCCCAATGATACAGAAAACCTTATTGATCTGTTGACCAGGCTACCTTATAGGCATATCAAACACCCATTGACAATCACTATTAGATATTTAAAAAATCCTACATTTGCAAGGCAGAAGAAGCCACAAGATATGCATATATATTAAAGAATATCAAGGAATAAATTAACTTCCTAAATCTCCCATGGCTTTTACAAAAACCAAAGATTGACACTTAAGTTTTCTGCTTATAATGTTCTCAATTTAAAGCAATGAAGGAAAAATAATATTCCGAAAATTCTACTTGCAGTTTAATGCGTTTCAGTTGATCATTTCATCCAGAAACTGGTGGTATATGTTCCAACAGAAAATTATAAATTTCAAACCCCCACTAAGTGCATGTATAACAGAAGCAACGAAATGGATTGGAAAGAAAAACCATATACTGTCACAAACTGCATCCATACTGAATAGTTGTTCAAACAAAAGCATCCACCCCAAGTATTTAATACATTGATAAAAAAATTTAAAGACAACCAAAAATATAATTTATCTTCAGGGGTCCAGCCATAAGAGTATAGTGTGAAGTGAAAAGGCTGTGGAATTGGCAAAAGATCACTCAAAAGTAACACTAAACACAATATTAAGAAAAAACCTACTGACAAGTGCAGGTAGAGATTCCCTTTGATCATAGATTTAGCCACAAAAGAAATGAAATCAGTAAAATAAAAATGAAATAAATCTAGTAGACCCTGTACAGTAGCAAAATATAGTTAAAGGAACTGAAAATAGCTATTACAGCTTGCATGCAATAAAATTTCCACTAAAATATTGCAAAATATTTGACAATAAATTTAACCAGTTTTTGTGTCCAAAAAACAATGTTTGAAACAATAGCACACCATTCCAAAAGGCTTTCCACCATTGTACCTGTTGAGCTATAATTATTTGAAGGTGGGTATATGATGTTGTGGAGACTTTTCCATTACAGTGTATCATTACTTTCCAAAAGGCTTCATGCTAACTGATGAAAATGACAACCAGCTATTTTTACCTCCCTCCAAATTTGATATCTCTTAACCTACTTTTTAACATTAGGTACTTTAAGGTACTTGCAGACTAACCAAGTACACGAGCAGATGGACAATCCAAAGACTCGTGTAATAAGAAAAATCAAAAAGCATGCTTTTTAGAAGATCCATGTTCAATTACTGGCTCAAAGCCTGTGGAAATTGTTTTCCAGATATTAAAGATGAATGAAGATTAATAATTTCTTTATTTAATTATCTTTATTTAACAGTTTAAAATAAATTATCTGCATTGGGTGAAATTAAGACATTGGATTCTGGACTCAATAAAATATTTACTTAAAAATATCAACCACTGATATCAAATTTGTAACATGATTGAGATTACCAAACATAAATTTTTGAATTATATTAAATCTCATAAGAGTAATTTTTAAGGTGGAAAATTAGACAATCAGCATTTTGACTTTAACACAATATCAAATTGTACAAAAATCTGAATATAATTTTCTCAAAGTGAAAGTAACATACACAAATTAATCCACAGTACCTCAGTGATTTACTAACATTTAATCATTATCAAACTCCTTAAGTATTATGATGATAATGAGTATAGTGGAAAAATTACCTTGAGCCAGGTGAGATCCAAACACATAACCACCAGACATAGGGTTACTCGATGCCAGTGTTATAAAAGGAGGACATGCTTTCTTTGTGAAATAAAATAAGTTTTTTCATACTAAGTTTTTTGCCAAGTACTAACAGTTGAGTCAATAAAAGAAACAATACTCATTAAATATACTATAAAATATATGGTGTAGTGATTTTTATTCCCATTTCATAAACAATCAAAGGTTATTTCTCCTAAAGTGTCATAATGATTAGTAACTATGCATGTCATATAAGGTAAACTTTCTGTTACTTCAAACTCTGACTGAGGGAGTGATCAGCAATGATTTCAGTTTTGGCAGGGCATGCTCTTGTATGAGAAGGCTCCTTATTGTTTTGGGCACAATATTTTTTTAAAGTGTATTTGTGGATGCTTTAAAAGTAGTTGTTTATGGATACTTTAGAGGTCAGAAAGCTTTCTCCCAGTTTTCATATCAAACATGCTGGTTTCTCTTTCAACATCAGATGGTGCAAAGTGGAGTTCACACACCTATGTATGCAAAAGAAATATTGAGAATATGTACAAAAAAACCTCTGATGAATGATAAACATTAAAACAAAAATCTAAACACCAGGAATACTGTTCACCATACACTAAAAAAATTTATTCAGAACGGAAGACTTTTTTACCTTCGAAAGTAAAAGCAATAATTGTATTCAAAACAATTTTATAATCAGTGTATTTTCTAAGATTTCAATAAAAATCCATGGTTAAAAGAATGAATTCTCCCAAGGAATGCTCCTATTCTACCAGTAAGCTGTTTTTTCTCAATATTTCTAGCACTTCTTTTATCATATATAGTTCACCTTGAAAGCTAATGCTAACCATCTAATAGTATTCCACTGCTAGTACTAACAATAAAGTGCTTTTGGTAATGCCACTATAAGGTGATAATGTAAAATAAAATTGCGAAAAATCATACTGAGCTGAGAATCGTTTAAAACAACACTCTTATGAATGAACGTTTAAAGGTTTGAAATATTCCAGTCCAGGAATTGAGCCTGAAAACAACTCCAGTAATAAGTTTATTATTTCAGACAATTTCCTCTTACTGTAATTTTCAGTTTATTAGGCATAAATTTGTTTATATAGACAGCACCTGGTATTATACTAATGCTGAAAGGTATTAGGAATTAATTGGTAAGGACGTTTACTGTTGTCGACAGTTTCTACAATAAACTTTTACCATTACATATCAGTAAAATCAAAATACCTCAAATTTTTGTGATAATTTTGGATTTCTTCAGTTGTAAAATCCAAACCAGTGGTCAGTACAGAGGATAAATTTTGACGTTAACTCGAAAACAATATTGTATGCATTTGTGGTGTTTAACATATTTATATTCACATAATAGATGAAATGACAGATATCCCCTCAAATATTTTCTAATATAATTATAGAATACATTTGTAACAAAATTAAAACAAAATCTGCAGTCACATGCAATAAAGATATGACAATAGACTGTTATACCTTTATTATAATATACCTGACTTATCTCGTTTTACAATGAGAGTGATTGGAAATATATGCACTTTTAATTACTCCTTTGAAAGTAAAAAAAATTCTTTAACTTTACTATTAAATCTTTTTTCAAAATATCCTTTCATTTATTAATCCATATGTACGCTAGATGTAGCCCACCCATTCTTTAATATCCACTATAACTTGACCTGATTTCAGAGATATAATTATGCAGATTTATTTAATGCTGAAAGTTATTAGGAATTGATTGGTCAGGAAGTTTACTGTTGTCGACAGTTTCTACAATGTACTTTTACCATTACCTGTCCTGCTTTTATTAAAAAAATAGCTGATGTGTGAGGTAGGCAAAACTTCAGCAGGAAAATAATACATATTCACAAAGCCATCTCTAGGCTTTGGACATGGGTTCAATTTGTATCCAAGTATACTAGTAATAATACCAAAATATTTCTAATACTTATGCAGAGATTTTGTATTTAAAGGTAGGTTTTCCCATGATCTTGCCTTTGGCTTATATATGTATTTCAAGTTTAACAGTATTATCGTATTAACTTATACGAGATATATTTGAACTCTATGGATATATAAATATAGTGATATAACATTAGACCCTGAAACTGTCCCAACAAAAGTACCAATTTCTTAACTTACTACTGTAATCTATTAAATAAAAAGTCTGGTCACTGTGAAATATTCTTTTCTATTTAAGCATTTTAACATATGTACATTCGACATTTTTTATTCCAGCATATTAGGTTTCTTACTTAATAAAAATAACGTCAAATTATTCCATACAGATCAATGATATTATATACGTATATTATACAAACGTAACATACAATAGTTAAAACGATAATTTTTACTTTAGAAGTTCATAAATATGACAACAGATATTAATACAGAATAAATTTCTTCTTATCTCGGATGCTTTCGTTGGACAGAAGTTTTGCCTTGGTATTGAACGAATCCATTTCTGTCGCAAATCGATATCTTCTGGAAATTTAAAAACTGAGAATATTTTTTCCCCGTCGTAATTGCTCCTGCACTGAGGAACGCAGCAACGCGATGGCATTTCGCTGAAAAAAAATCAATGAACGTAATAACAAAATATTGTGTGCACACACGAAATCAAACGCGGCAAAATTAGTTAAACACTAACAAAACAAGATGGAGGCGACGCTACTAGCTACGGGTCGACTAAAATTGACGTCATCAGAATCGCTTCACTGACTGGTAGGCCTTCTCCTCTAGGTGGTGTTGCCACTGCAGGCATTTAGTGTATTGAATACTCTGTCATTAATATCAGCGGCTTACGTTATAAGCCACTGACCTAGATACTCAGGCCAATTTCAGGGAAAATTTGTTGATTAAACGGAATGTTTAAAACTACCTTAAAAGGAAATAAAATTTAGACTGGTAGTTGTTTTCATTCTTCTGTTAATTTCCTATCAATCAAATATTTTATACTATTTAAAGGAAAAATCTTACTTTGAGTTTAATCAAAGTAAAAAACAAACCACCATTACTTTCAGTATTGTTATTAAGTATATCATTGCACAAAATCGAGTCATTGCTAATCTTATATCTGATAACACATACTGACGATACTTAAGTACGCTTGTAGAAGCAATTTCAAAGCGGATACATGTAATATTTGTTGAATGTAAAATTTGAAATTCGCGCTTTCAGGTCATTTCTGAAACAAATATTTCATAATTTATCCACCACTTGAAATTATTGGCTACATTTCCCGTTATGAGCAACCAATATTTGAATTGGATTTGCACCAAGCTGACCACTGACTGTATCATATTCGAGCAGATATTCATACGTGAGATATGATTCATGAAATGTTCCCATAACCAAAATCATTGTCTTCGGGGTGACTAAAGATAATTAATGAGAAACATTCTGTCAAAAATGAAGATATCCATCAACAGATTTCCGCAGTAATAGTAATATGTTGATGCATCTCATCTTGTATTGAGTTAAGGTTCTGGAAATATCCACGTTGCTGAAGGATGGAATTACTATATTAGAAAAACATTTTAATAGCTAATATCTGTTGGCATGTCCATAAATTTAATAAATATACTTATTAATAAAATTCCATATGAACAATGAAAGTAAGAGAGGCATGTGAAAAGTTCTTTATATGCACCTCCAGAACATAACGATTGCACTTACCTCAAGAAAACTTTTACTGTGCTGCAAAGTACTGCCAGCATCTATGCCAAGTTGCAGACTTTACGCCAATTGTGGAATGCTTGCTGTATCCATGTTGGGGAATACTTTTGCAAGGTCCTGCACCCTTGAGAAAGTTTTCCCAGAAAGTTCTTTTTTAATTTTTCGAAATAACCAAACTCATATGGTGCAAATCGTGTGATTATGGGGGATGTGGTAAATGTAAAATTTTTCCCGCTTAAGATACGTCGTAACTTTCCGGAACGGTGGACACAATAAGGAACACACTTAACGACCAGAACGATAAGGAACACTTTTAACAGAGGACACGATGAGAAACACTTTTAACAGTCAGTTCAATAAGGAACACTCGTAACGGTCAGCTCGACAAGGAACACTCGTAATTGGCAGCAGGATATGGATTTCTCGTTTTGTAAGCACGGACATTATCACGAAGAATTCTTGACACGTCTGTTGTTGGACGCTGCTCCTTCGTCTCCTTAACCATTTTCGATAAATCTATTTTCACATAGTATTGATTATTTGTGGTCATTTTTCAAGTACGGTGTGCATGGCTTCCACTCCTTGAGAATTGAAAAAAAAATGTGAACCTTTTCTTCGTTGAGCGAATGTCTTGTCGGGGGGATTTGTGGAAACGGTTCATCTTCCACAATTCAAACACAGTTGTCGATCTTTCTGGTAGTTGTATAGTAATGAAGCCGCGTCTCATAACCTGTGACAAAGTCTGCTAAGCGTTTTGAGCCACTAAGTTAAACACTGCCAGCATGTCCTTTCACGAGTCGACTCTAGCTCTTTTTTGCTTTCTGATTGTGGGTTGACCATTTGGCACAGATATTTCGGAACTTTAAATCTCTATGAATAATTGTTTCACACTATCAATCGATACACCATCATCTATATTCATTACATGGAAACTGATGTGTGGGTTTTCCTTAATGACTTCACGAACAGCAGCGATTGGTCTCTCGTTCACGGCCACCTACGGTCTTGGCAAGAGGGAAATTTTCGAACCTCTGCCATCCTTCTCTGAATTTGCGCATCCATCCTGTAACACTGTCATATAAACAGGCATGATCCCCATATACTTGAGATAACTCGGCATGCATATTTTTTACGTCGTCTACAAGTTGCATTTTTGAGAAAATATAAAATCTTTCTCATCTTTATATATACAATGCATAGCTTTCGCAGACTGAACTTTGCATATCCCTAGCGAAGAGAGAAATTATGTTATGATATGAGTTTTCTTGAGGTAAGTCCATAGCAACAATGCATAGCTTTCGCAGACTGAACTTTGCATATCCCCAGCGAAGAGAGAAATTATGATACGGCCTTTATTTTTAACAAGTAATAACAAGTTTAGACAAGCTTTCAAACGAGGCGAATTCGTTAACATCGGAGGAACGCATGCAAATCCACAGACGTGCATCAAGAACCTTTGAACGACCTCCGCTTCGTGAGGCAACAACATAACACAATTATCTTAGCAAAATGTTGCAAAAGTCTTTGTTTGTATTCGTCAATAGCTGCAGCTGATAGCACTATTCAGTTGATTATGACATTCCTCAAAATGTTCCAATGACAATGAATATTCCTCAAATGCTCCAATGGGAATGAAAACCAATCTGAAATCTGCTGAAAAATGTTACACTTTCTGTAGCTCAAATATTCAAGGTGTCGGAGAATTAATGGATACATTTCAACACATGTTTCATGAGAAAATAAGGGAAATTAGGGTTGGGTTGTTTTACCTCTGAGCGGCACTTTTTTGCACACCATGGGCTAAATGGCCAGGTCACATGGATCCCGAAGGCTCAGAGAAGGTTGGGGGAGGCGACCCACTGGAACAGCTGTTGGGAGACAGATGGTAGCATTCCGCCAAGGCTATCCAGCGTGTTCTTTAACGTGCACAGGGTATGTCTCTCCCGCAAACGGGGCCACGGCTTAACGTCCCATCCGACGGACGGCGGCCTTTCCAAGCCCATCGGTGTTTCCTACTGACTGTGGACAGGGCGGGGAATTGTTCGGAAGGAAATTAGGAGGATACAGTTTTCACCATATGAACAAGCAACTCAAAACCGTTGTAGCACTTCAACCTGAGCACCATTCGTTGCTATTACAATGTCCAACAGTAATATTCTCCTAAAGCGTTGGCACAAATTTGAGGCGCAATACTTTTTATAGCATTGAGGATGCGGTCTTTCAGCTCTTGTAAATATGCTGCTGATGTGCAGTACACCTCGTGCTCTCTGTACCCCTCGCCAGAAGAAATCCATGGGTGTTAAGTACGGCGAACTCGGAGGCCATGGAAAGGGACTTCCTCTTCCAATCCATCTGCCGGGAAACGTTTTGTCCAGAAACTGCTGGATGGTTACACTCCAAAGTGGTATTGTTCCATCTTGCTGGAATATGGCCATTGGATTCAGTTCCTGAATTTGTGGAACTGCTTACACTTCCAGCATGTCAAGGTAGACTATGTTGGTGATTGTGTTATCCACAAAAAATAAGGGACCTAACGCTCCGCTGTGTGTAATGGAACACCAGACATTCACCTTCGTACTCACTGTTTCATTTACAATGAAAGCATGGGGAAGTTCAGAACACCACACGTGACACTTGTGTCTATCCACATTCCCACTAATATACAATGTTGCGACATCTAAATTAACCATCGTCATTGGCCACTTCCTGTAGCACACTTCAAGCAAACTCATATAGATAACGCTGCGAAATCATATCCTTGATGCTATAGGATAATTTGGAAGCTGTACGCAAGAAATTTTAAACATTTCTTCCAAACAACGTGCACTGTGGACCAAGGGATGCCGAGCTGCTTCCGCACACATAGATTTTCTCAAGCTTCGAACAAAAGCTAGCCGTATATTTTCAACATTATCTACTATTATTATCATTATCTACGTATGGTTTCAACATTATCTACTAATGCAGTTGGTCATTCGAGACTGTGTTGGTTCTGCAGCACCGGTTGTCTTTACAGTTCAACCCATTGTGGAATGTCATTACGAGAAATAGGCTCTTCGCCGTACGACGTTCTTTGTTGTTTAGTTGTTTGGGTTTTATGGTGCAAAGGCAACTAAGGACATGGCGCGTCAAACAAGATGTAAATGATACAAATAAACAACTAAAAGGCATGTAAACCTATAACCAAAGTTAAAATATTACAAAAAGAAAAGAAACGACACATAGTTTAAATTCTAAGACCAAGGTAAAATACAGACACCAACAAAGAAAAGATATTTTTATAAAATTTAAATAGAAACTAAGCGTGAATTAAAAAAATGATTTCGAACCAAATGATAATTGAACCAATTTAATTACGGAGGTAACTAGAATACATATGAATAATAATTTAAACTGAACAACAGAAATTTGTCTATCGTCAGGATGAATTTAAACCATCAAAATAATATTTTACAATGCTTAACTACATTTCAAATAGTCGTATTACAATTCTTACAGACTCTATTCAAAGCATAAAGGGACTATTTTTAAAACATTCAATAAGCGACACAAGTACGTTTGTGAATAAACTTATAGTGTAGTTTGTAATATTTCACCACTCGGTGTTTAGGAATAGCAGTACTACGTGAGTTCATGCCAAGATATATATCTGGATTATAATTATATTGAAAGAAGCTCTAAGAAAATTTATATTTAACGCCTTCTTGAAATTTAAAAGCTCTTAAGATTATAACTTAAACATTTCAGAGAAAAAAATAAATTTTTTTATTAGTGTGAATATATATAAAAGAAAGGTTAAAATAGAACTACCAATACAAATCGAAATCAACAGAATCTCCTCAAAATTAAAATATCACCCAAATACGAAAAAAGAAATAGAAGAGAGAAAAAATAATAATTCCTCCATAGCCAAGGATATCAGAAGATACCACCTATATTATGACATAAAAGATAGTCTGAGTTCCACCAGTTACCTTCCATCGATTCTTCCATGGCTTTACCACAGACCAAAGATCTTTCTTCATATCGAAGAAATTCACAGAAAAAAAGAAATGTCCACTGATGAAATGTATCAAAGAACTATGCATCACTTACATCTTACATTCCCTAAATATAAACAAATATACACAGATGACTCACTTCAAGCTTCCACCCTCTCTGCCAGCACTGCCTTCTTCATTCCTTCTGACAACTTAAGAAAATGCTTCAAAATCCTCATCCTCCACCACCATCATAGCTGAACTATTAACAATACATGAAGCAATTAAATACATTAGCTACGAAAGTAATAAAATTCTTGTAATTCTCTCAGATAGCAGATCTGCTCTACCAGCTCTACTGAACTCTCCTGAAAGATCAATACACCCTATATTAATCAACAGAATCAACTCGACAGTTCATCAACTGATCTCTATAGAAGAAATTCATACGCCATGCAGTGGGTACCCAGCCACTCCAACATTCTAGGACTCAAAGTCAGAAATTAACAGGGCAAGCTTAAAATGTGAACCTCGCTAACTTCTCAACAAAGAAAAAGTGAAAAAAAAATATTTTGCTGAAAAAAAACAAGAAAGATTTCTCATTACAACCAGTCATAAATTTCCACATTGAAGACTTCTCGAAGAACAAATTCGTTCTATGAAACCTAATTCACTAAAAAGAAGAAAACAAATTATCATTACCAGAAGGAGAACTGGACATTGCCTACTAAACGACAAACTATCCCTGTTCAAAATAGTTTCCTCACCAAACTGCTCCTACTGTGACTGCAAAGAAACTATCTGTCATGTTATGCTGAACTGATCTAAATACATAGAAGCAAGAACTAACGTGATTAATCATCTCCAAAATTTTAGCATTAATCAAGAGGCTTCTAAACTTAGGGTTTTGTAAGATATTACTGTTTGCATCCAATACCATAAAAGTATAGTGCATTTCAGCGAATCATGCTTAGTGGCAATGGTTTGCTTTTTGGACATGATGGGGGGGGCCTCCGCCCATGCTCAAATTGCAATGCATTGTCAATTTTAATGTGATACAGTCGCTCAAAAAATATCCGAACACTATGGTTGATTACAGAACTCAGAAAAAATATCCAGCAACGATTTTTTATATTGAAATTAGTGATCTGGCAATCTTCGTGTACAGTACAGGAAGGTTGCCAGATCACTAATTTCTAAAAAAATGGTTGCCAGTTATTTTTTTTGAATTCTTTAATCATCCATAGTATTCGGATATTTTTTGAGCGACTGTACAGCAGCCATCGCCACGTGCCCTAGCCATTTGACTAGTCCATCGCTACAACAAGCTCAACTTCATCAAACATACTGAAGAGATCACGTGTATTCTCCAGCAGAAAAAAAGTAAGGAGGAAACTGAGAAAGACAGAGTTAGAGAACATTACGTAGGAGGAAGCCTTTTTACGTTCATACACTTTTTATAACAGAGAAAACACTCACAAATAAAGTAAACAGAACATGGAAACCTATGGTGGCTGAGAGAAAGAGGTGGCTGTCATAAGAGGACGCCACCGATCCCAGCACTGAGCCAACAGGACGGGCTACATTTTGAGAGATCACTCACAGTTGCAGTAGCAGCAGGTACATCCTTTTCTATCTGACTGGACCACTTTGTTAAAGGGTCCTAAGCCCCTTTGTCATCTGGTCCACTCACAGTGGCCGCTTGCCACCCACACAGACAGCGCATTCTGATTGGCTCAGACGACTACCACTCTGAGCTACAAGCGGCCGCAAGTAATAACTGCTAATGACAGATGACTAGTGACAGATACGGTGACATCTGTCGCTGGCTGCGAGGAAACATATAATCTAATATTATACACACTCACTTAATAAACAGAAAAAAAAAGAAATAATTATCAGTAACAAATGCCACATAGTTTGCACTATTTGCACCATGAGAGTGGTCTAATGCTGATAAAAGAAACACAAAAACTAAACTAGAAACGTCGAGTCCTTCCATCTCTTCCAGAAATGGAAGTTCTTCACCTTTAGGTCGAGGAAATAGCGCTTTTCTTCAATCACTGTACACATGGTGTGGGCGCTCCAATCATTATCGTGATGATGTCGATAATTTCTGGCTTTCCATAACACATATTTCACCATGGCAATAATTAAATTATACATATAATGATGCTGTTTAGGAATGTTTGCATGAAACAAGATATTTTGTAGTCTGAGGCATGGGATTTTCATCCACTGACATATGTCCTTCCACATGTCCGTAGCAAAAGGACAGTAAAACATAACATTTGAAACATTGGTAACGCCGCCACAAAACTTACAAGCAACGGGGATGTTTCTCAGGAAATATTTTTTCATCTTGACACGAGTTGGAAGGACATTGTGCGCTGTAAACCATACAGTGTCTTTACAAACAGCAGTAACACTACAACGAGAAATGCTTTCCCATGCCTCTTGCCAGTTAAGATTTGGATCCTTACTAGGGGCATTCCAAGGAGGCAGAATAAAGCTGCATAAATCCGAGACAGGCATGTCATGAACCGAAGTGTCATTACTGGGCCTATCATAGAATTTATACAGTTCTGCCAACTCCACATAGTGACGACACATTTTCGCTGCTCTCGGGTCTCTATATTCGCCATTCAGTACAGACTGGTGGCATAATTTCCATCCCACATATTGACTGAAATCTGCCCCTGGATCTCTTGATATCATAAATTGTTTATCGCAGGGAAACTGCTTTTTGTCACCATCCTGAGTGCCTCAGTTTAAGACCACCTTCGTTGCAAGGGCGAAAAATCATGAAACTAGCGATCCATTCTTTCGAGTCTTGCCAAATGAAATCAAAAAGTATTTTCGTAAAATCTGAAAGGAATTTGCAGGATGGTCTGAAAACTACTCCTAAGTAGGGTAAATTTGAAATCGAAAGAGAGTTTTCCAATTTGGCTCGGTTACAAAAGACAGCTCGATGCCAGTCCAGCTGTCACAAATAATCTGAGCGATTGTAAGCGATTCAGCTCTAAGTTTTCTTGTGGCAGCCTGATCTGTCAAAATACACACAGAATATTTGCACAGATTCGCTGGGTGGTGCAATAAAAGCAGTATAATTCATTTTCCACTTGCTCCAAGTCAGCGCTCTTGTCTTATCAAGATTAAGCTTTGCTCCAGTGGCTTTCGTATACCTTTTTGATATCTTAAAGTACCTATCTAGAGAATATTCATTCTCGAAAAAGAAATTTATGTCATCTGCATAGGCGACATGTTCAAGTTGCTGACTGGTTTTTCGTCGGATGGGAATCCCCTGAAAAGCTTTGTCAGCCTGAATTTTCCTCACTAATGTTTCAATTGTCGACACAAAAATCACTGGCGACAAAGAGCACCCCTGTCGTATTCCTTTGGAAACAGAGAAGTAGTCAGAGATGCTACCATACACACTAACACCACTTTCAATCTCAGTATACATACACTTGATAACGTTTATAAAATCATTGCCAAAGTTATAGGCGTTTAACATAAGCCACTTGAAATCATGTGACACTCTGTCAAAGCCTTGTTTTGATCAATAGATCAATATAAGTCCGCTCCTTCAGTCCTCCCTCGCGACATCCAGAGGACGAAGTTCATGCTTTTACTTTAAGTAGTCTCACCATATAGACTCTTCTTATATTTTTTATTCTAATATTATTACGGTTGGGCTCTTTGCTAATATTTCTACTAACGTTTATCAATAAATATATTTAATTTAGGAGGAAAATTATTTGTACTAATTAGCATTACTGTATTTGATAATAAATACAAATAATTTTCTTTTTAAATAAAATATATTTATAGATAAACATTAGTATAAAGATTAGCACATGAGATCACCAATAATAGTTTTAGAATCAAAAATATAAGGAATTTCAATAAAGAAAGACTATTAAGTGACGTCATATATTCCGTACACTGGCTTTAGCTTTCTTTTGTAGACTGCAAATTTTCAGATTTCAAATTTCCAAACCCTTTTCTTATAGGAGGTGTTGGTTCATTTCACACAGTAATTATACCTAAAAACAATATCGTGCTTGATGTTTCTTGTTATTTTATTACGTTCTAATGAATGCAAAGCTTTATTTTGTGAGTCTGGTTTGCTTATTATTCTTCTACTGTGGCACATAAACTGACAGGCTCCTGTCAGACCTCTGTGGCAAGCAGCTGCTTGAGGGGTATTTATTTTAGTTTTTTTATTAATATGATTGAAGAATTGTTTTACTATTTTGGAGAAGAAGTTAATATATTTCAGAATTCTTTTTGAGAAATTCATTACAATAAAAGTAGTCTGATATTTGTGATATACTTTTTTTAATGATTCATTAGAAAAAAATTCAATTATTTTTCGGTAAGAATACCATAACTATACGGGGAAGATAAAGTGAAGAAGTTTACCAAGTTCATGGAACTTAAGTGTTAAATAATACTCAATTTTATAATACAATAAACTACCTGTTATCCGGTTATTAGGGGAAATGGGGGTTGCCGGTTAGATGGATTTATCGGTTACATGAGAAATATTTTATACAAACCAAATACATTATATAAAATCTTGTATTGAAGTCTCAGTTGAGATAAAAATGCAGTTAAATACAATTATAACAAATATGATGTATAATGGCCCTTTGTCTAATATCTTAAAATATTTTTTGTATGCATTTTTACATTTAATGAATATTTAAATCCGTGCACTTAACAAAAACTTCAGGGAATGTTTCACTGAAAGACACCATGCAGAGAGAGTTGTAATTTTTACCGTAGGATGGCGCTGAGTACCGGTAGTACCCTGCTTTCCTAATAACGAAATGTGAAAGAATATTTCTGAAAAATAAAATCAGTCGAAAAGCATTCACAAGGTAAATAAAAAAAATTATCCGAGACAGGAGAATAGTGAAATTAAACTGAAACTTAATTTAAAAAAACAAACAAACAGACAATTTCTTATGCATATGTATGTGCGGTGTAGTTAACTGGCTCGTTTTAAAGACTGGGATGGCATTTCATTACGGTCATCCACTGAACTAACATTTGATTCATAAGCAGCAGCTAATATGGAAGGCTGAAAAGAATTCAAGTGCTTGGAAAACGATCCCAGTGGCTTGCAGTATTAAATGAAATATAAATAAATACCCCCTCAAGCAGCTGCTTGCCACAGAGGTCTGACAGGAGCCTGTCAGTTTATATGCCACAGTAGAAGGTCTGAGAGGATGGCAGGCACTCAGCAGAAAAACGACACAAACAGCCATGTCTTACCCGGGGCTCGAACCCAGGTCCCTTATATCAATAGCCATGCGCTCTAACCACTCGGCAGTATTATGTTCAAAAATTCATTTTGAAATTTATGTCGGTTGCATGAGAATTCTGGATGAACAGAAAGTTTACTACATTTGGACATAATGCATTTCAGTATATCGGTGCTAGAACTAACCCTCGTAATCCAACGTATGTAGTTGAAACAAAAGGCAAATACGACATAATTGAAATATAATTTTATGAACGGTAGCTAACTTTTTTCACTAGTTCCATTTTCAAAATTTCTTTTATATGAAAGTTAATAAAATGTTTAAAAATACAATTGTTATTTAAATTGAAAAACCAGCATTCAAAAATATGTTAAGAAAAACTATAGGGTGGGGTTATTTTACCCCTGAGCGGTACTTGTTTGCAGACAATGTGCTAAATTGCCAGATCACAAAGACTCCACGGGCTGAGAGGAGATTGTGGAGTGGGGACTTAGTGGAATAGCTGTTGGGAGACAGATGGTAGTCTCCTGTCAAGGCCATCCAGCGTGTTTTTAACGTGAAGAGGTTATGGCTCTCCTACACTCTAGCCATGTTTAACATCCCATCCAATGGACGGCGGCCTGTCCTCCAGTCAAGGCCATCCAGCATGTTCTCTAACATGAACAGATTATGGCTTTCCTGCACACTAGGCCAAGGCTTAACGTAGTATCCAAAGGACGGCGACCTTTCCAAACCTACTGGTGTCCTGCTTTCTTATCGAGGGCAGGGCGGGGAATTTTGCGGAGATAAATCTTAGCGCTGGCCCAGAGAGGGCTCCCTGCAAATTACAGATTACGAGCCTGGAACGCTACCGACTGAGCCCCCCCCCCCCCGCTCCAATGCTAAAGAATGTAATTTTAACACTCTCATAGGAAGAGAATATTATCGGATAGTAAGATCATGGAAAGGTCGTCCACGAGTGTTTGGATTAGGATCGCATTCTGTTAAAGGAGATTCCTTAAAAAACTGGATATCATCTATAATCTGGATGTCTACAAATACTTCCTCAGTCATATCAGCAGTTCATCTTACTTCAGGATATTTCTCTACGGATTAGTGGCTCTATGAATAAGATACGTCTGATAGAAAAATCACATTTCCACATTTAGGATTAGGACCAGATGTTAAAGGGGAGGGGGTAAAATTAAAAGGGAGGGGGGCGAAGACTGGATTTACATCACAGTATAACAATTCTCCCTCCGTTTTGGGGCGGCGGTGTCTCAGTCGTTAGCGGGCCAGTCTCCCATTCTGCATTTCCCAGGTTTGAGTCTCACCCACTCTAGCATTGAGATTTACCTCCGCAATACTCTACGCCATGCCATCAGTCGGTAGGGGCTATTGATGGTCTTTGGAAGGCCGTCCGCCGGATTATATATTAAGCCGTGGTAACGTGTGCATGAGAGCTATATCCTCTGTGCGTTAAAGAACACGCCAGATAGTCTTGACGAGAGACTACCATCTCTCTCCTAATAGCTGTCCAGTGAGTTCCCTACCCCAACTTTCTCTGAGCATTCGGGGGCCTTGTGACATGACCATTTAGAACAATTTTTGTGCAAAAATAAAAAGATCCCGAAGGCTCAGAGAAGGTTGAAGGAAGGGACTCACTGGACAGCTGTTAGGAGACAGATGGTAGCCTCCCTTCAAGGCCATCCAGCATGTTCTGTTCTTTAAGATGCACAGAATATGGCTGTCCTGCACAAGGAGTCATGGTTTGAAATATCGTTTAATGGACGGCGTACTTTCCAAGCCCATCGGTGTCGCCTACTCACCGTGGTGTGAAGGCGGGGAGTTTTATGGATTACTTCTTTTTTTATATCTTACATAATTTTAATACCAAAACATAATCTAACTAAACATCCAGAGGCATGTAATGTTAAATAAAGAAGAGTCAATAGTTCTGTCTGGATTGCCGGATTATTACAGTTTAAGTGAGTCAACGATGCATGCTGTTAAAGAAAGGTGTGGAAAATATTAGAGACTGCATTATAGCAACTAGCACTTTGTGAATCTTAAATTCTGTAGTTAGAGTGAAGAAAAGACACAGCCTCTTAAATCTTCCCTTCAGTGCTGTATATGTTCAGGAGTTCCTGTAAAAGGCTCAATGCGTCGCTGAAGAAATCGATCTTGACTCCATCATGGAATGAAGGCTTCACTTTAAGATTAACTTCGAATAACTCCTTTCACGTTATAATGAAATGACCGGGATGCGAATCAGAAGGAGATTACTTCCTTTTTGAACACTTAGATAGCGTTTTTAGAGTTGGGTTGGTTTACCTCCGAGCAACACGTGTTTGTCCACAATGGACTGAATGGACAGTTTACAAGTAACCCGAGGTTCAGAGAAGGTTGGGCGGAGGGGATCCATGAGGTAGATGGAATCTTCCATCAAGGTCATCCAGAGTGTTCTTTAACGTGTAAAGTTTATGGTTCTAACCTGCAAACAGGGCCATGGTTTAATGCTGAAACAGATGGATGACGACCTTCGCAAATCCATCTGTTCGCGCTTTCAGCGCAAGAAATATCCATACCTGGGTCTCGAAACCATATTTTTTTTATCAGTCGTCAAGTGCGCTATTTATTAATTTTTTTATTCCTGCTACTGCTGCTGCTGTTTAAATTTCAAACTTCAATAATTCTTCAAATATTGAAATTATTGTTGTTGAAAATTAAAATATGCACCGAAGAGCTAAAACATTATGACCAGAGTGTCTTTATGCAAATCGAAGGAACTGCAGGTAAACAACGGTGCATGTGAAGGTCATAAAACGGTATAAATAGTATCTGTTAATTAGTATTATTCTTGTCCTCAAGGCGGGAAAAACAGCGGACTGAAGTGAGTTTGAAAAAGGCCAAATTGTAATGGCCAGACGACTGTGTCAGAGCATTTCCGAGACGGAGAGTCTTTGGGGTGTTCATGGTCAGTCGTAATTAGTACCTTCAAAAAGTGGTTCGAGGAGGAGAAAACCACGAATCGCCGGCAAGATGTGGGCCGACCAAAGCTCATCGATGCTAGAGGTGAGTTAAGGCTATCCCTGTATGGTACGAGCCAACAGAAGGGATACTCTGGGGCAACTCGCTCATAATTTGAATGCTGGTGACGGGAGTAATGTGTCACAACACCCAGTACATCGAACCCTGCTGCAACTGGGGCTGCATAGCCGTAAGCCGTTCAGAGTGCCCATGCTAACCTCGGTTCACCATCGAAAGGGCCAACAATGGGCATGCGAGCATCAAAACAGATTTGAATGATTGGAAGATTTGAGATTTGAATGATTGAAGATTTGAATGATTGGATTTGAGATTTGAATGATTGGAAGAAGGTCATCTGGTCTGATGAATCTCGTTTTCTGTTGCACCATGTGGACGGCCGGGTACGTGTGCTTCGTTTACCTGGGAAAGTGTTGACACCAGGATACAGCATTGGACGAAAACAAGCCAGTGGAGGAGATGTAATGCTTTGGACAATGTTCTGCTGAGAACTCTAGGGTCCAGTTATTCATGTGCAGGAAACTATGACGTCTACCACCTACCTAAACATCATTGTAGACTAGGTACATGCTTTCATGGTAGCAGTATACCCATCTAGTGGTGTCTTCTTTCAGTAGGATAATGCGCCATGTCACACTGCCCGGATTGTTCGAGAATGATTCGTGGAATATGAGGAAGACTTTCAGGTATTGTCCTGACCTCCAAATTCCCCAGACATCAATCCAATCGAGCATCTGTGGTTTGTGTTGAAACAGCATATCCAATCTGCGGCGGCTCAACCACATAACCTACAAGAGTTAAAGGATCTACTGATAACATGTTGATACCAGATACCACAAGACACCTTTAGAAATCTTGTACCGTCCATGCCTCGCAAGGTAATTGCTGTTTTGGCGCACGTGGCGGACCAACATCATATTAGGGAGCTGGTCATAAAGTTTTTGGCTCTTCGGTGTAAATATATTAGAGAGATAGCTTTTTATTCGGTCATTGTTTACCATAAAAAGCATATTTCAGAAGCTGGGGAGAATCGAATTTGGCTCTTTTCTGATATGACAAAAATTCGCTACCTTCTTATCTAGGCAGTATATAACAAATGAAACGCTTAAACTTTCAGACGCTAGAGTTATGGGTCAGAAGGACTCGCGTTTTGGTAGTGCAACTTTCATGTGGCATATTGACAAAAAAATGTTAAAATGCCTTTCTTGTCTCAAAATTGTAAAGATAGAAATCTTTACAGTTTTAATGGTTTCATTTTCGGCTGAAGGATTCCATATTCGATTGAGATCAGTCGCTACCTTGATTATGATGAAGTATATTGCTTGTGAACTACAAAAAGGACTTCATGGGCCATAATTCCGAGAATCCTTACTCTACAATATTTAAGGCGAATTAATGTCAAAGAATTTAAAAAAAAAGGGAAAGACATGGTAATTTGTTCAATGCCAAATAGAGGTCAAGTATTCAACTTCAATTTAACGTCAAAAGACTCTATTAATCATATGGCGTGAATAAGGGATCAGATATGACCTACTTACGAACAAGCTAAAGAGGAAACCACTTCAAACTCCAAACATTGAAGATTCCCTAAACTGTTCTTTTTATTTACAATACACAGAATATATTCAAACGATGTACATTTGGAGAAGTATTTTAAAAATCCAATAAATAGTGCATAAACGTATATTATTATTTCATTAAATGAAGAAAAATCGGAAATAATAAGGAGGATGAACAATACTGCGGAAAGACGAAATTTTGACTTTATCCGGATGGAGTACGAACCTACGATTTTCTGATGGCATGTTAGGTACCAGCTTTTTATTGATTGCTTTATACCACGGAGTCAGTCATTGGAAGTTGCCTTAACTACAATTGAAGATACTGGTCAACAAAACACTTTCTAGATACAACACTGGGCTACTTGCGAAGTGTCCCATGTTTACAGGGCATTTTCTGTGCTTCTCTAATATTAAAAATTACACTCCCTCCATTTGTATAACATGAAAACTAAATGTTTTATGTATTGCTTGAACAGTGATTTAAAATGTATAAATTTCAAATCTTTCTCATATCCATTAAGGTATTACTATAAGCTTACATGAGTATTGTCAGTTTATTTTGGGTCACTTCATATATAAAGATTAAAGGACATAGTTCAGAAAAGGAAATATTCTTCATTTTATTCTGAGAGTGGTCAGTGTAATTATAAAGACAATTTCATAACTTTTAACTTTCCTTTAAAAGTTTTAGATATTTCAGTATATCATTTCAACGAAACGCTGAAACTAAATTTTATCTTATATTTTCAGTTAAAGAAAGATCATTAAAAGAGGAATAAAAATGGCTACCAGTATAAATCATAGCATTTTTTAATGTAGTGTTATACATTCGTTTAAACAACACCCTCTGGGATTCAATTAGTCAGGTTCTCTAAGTTCAGTGACTTACAGTGTTTTTTCGGCGGTTGAAGTTACTGAGAATGCAAAGTTAGGTCTAGCGGAGTGATTCGAAGAGCCAAACTCTTCTGAATCACGAAGCGTGTTGTACTTATCATGGAATCACTGAGAATTCTCGCTATTTTCTAGATAAATAGTGGGTTTTCAGATTTTATTTTCCAAACAGCAGTTCAGTGACTTACAGTGTAAGTCGCTAAAATTTACCTCAAAATATATGACTACTGAATTTCATAGCAAGTCTTCCGTAACATAAATAATATCGCATCAAACGGATTTAGCACCCCAATCATGAGCAGATCGTGCCTTTCACATATGTAACATATTTTGTGTAAGAATCTTTCCTATTTGTACTGGTATATTCATTTCAAATCAGTGTTAAGGTAGTACCAATAGCTAATTACAAGGGATAATATATTTGAAAAAATTGACTTTTGTAATCGGAGAATGCAAAAATATACTAATCGAAAAAATATATAGCATTTTAATATTATTTTAAGGATTTTAATGTCTATAACGTTAAAAAAGTAATATATTAATATTAAAAAGTGGTAAGGAGGTCCACATTAAAATATCTCCTCTGTCTTCAAATCGTTACGAAATTTATGGACGAATCCCTAAAGAGCGCATGTACACTAAAAGGTACCTGCACTCTTTAGGAACTGTCATAAAAATACTAGAGGCCATTCCATTAAGTTTGTTCGTCCATTTATGTCAATTGTAACTCAGACACAGAACTCATCATCATCATCATCATCATCATCATCATCATCATCATCATCAAGCAGCCATGGGCTATGGAGGTCCAACCAGACCATGCAATTTAGTTTTCCAAGTATTTCAGTCCTGAGCTACATCTGCTGCATCTGTCTACTGCACACCAATTCTAAAGTCCTGTCCGACATTGTGTGCCCACCGCTTCCTAGGTTTCCTCCTCTTTCTGAGGCCATTAGACACACTGTTCATAACCCTATTCGCTAACCTATAAATATCGTAAGGGAAACATGGCGAAACCAGCGGAGTATTTTCTGCACAATATGCTGCTTAAAGGAGGTTGAAGGCTCCTTTGCCTAACCTCATCATTAGTTACAAAGTTAAACCACCTAATACCCAAGATACTACGTAAGCATCTAAAATCAAAAGCATCTAGTTTCCTGTTATCATGTTTACAAAGTGTCCAAGTTTCACCACCATAATCAACCCTTGAAAGAACCAAACTATTATACAATCTAATTTTAGTCTTTATATGTATACGCCTATTTCTCCACACTTTCCATAGGTTCTTAAAGGTCCGAACATCAATCCTTATTAGTCTGTTAATCTCATGCCGCACAACACCAGTATCTGTTACATAGCTCCCAAGATAATTAAACTGAGATACATGGTAAAAGAGTGCATCCATTCAATTTAACTGAATCATAGCCTGCCTGTCCAATTTTCATCACTTTAGTTTTCTCTCTGTTTATAACCAAACCTACTCAACTACCAGTCTCATCAACAGCTCGAATGAAAGTGTTCATCTCATCAACATCATTTCCTAAAAGGGTTAAATCATCAGCATTGTCTAAATCAGAAAATTTCAATTTCCAAACCACTTTTCCTACTATGAATTATTGCTATACAAACAGTTTCATTTAAAATTCAGTGCTCTATATTATTCAAGTAGAAAAGACAAAAAGAGAGCTTATATAAGTACCCAGTTCGTGAATAATCTCATATTTTCAAGATTTGCAATTTTAACAACAGACCGCGCAGTTCGAATCAAAGCATTCAAAACCAGGTTTTTGATAAATATTTTAAGAAATGATGTGGCTATTACAATGTAATGCATTATTTATTTAAAAATACTATAAAATGCTAATTTGATTAAAACTAACTCGATTCAACCTTAAAATATTCATTTATTTCGATTTTATATCTTCTGAAAAACAATATTTACCTACTCTTCATTTGGATGACTCCCTCCTAGAGTAATCAGTGGATAACTCGAGGTTATTAAACCAACTTTTACCCTGTTTGTAGAGAGGGAAATCTTATCTGGACTCAGAATGAAACTCATTTTACTTCTCAATTGGGGCGAAGGATGGCTCACTCAGTAACGTGCCAGGTTCGTAAGTTGCTGTTTCCAGGTTCGAGTCTCACCTGGGTCAGCGTTGTAATTGACATTCGAAAAACTCTGCTTCCTACCCTCTATCAGAAGGGAGACACCGGTGGGCTTGGAAAGGCAGCCGTCCGTCGGATGACACGTGAAGCCAAGGCTCTGTGTGTGGTTTAGTAGATACCCTGTGCAGGTTAAGGAACCTGTGCAGGTTAAGGATGGCCTTGAAGGGATGCTATCATCTGTCTCCCAACAGTTGTCCAGTGGATCCTCTCCCCCAAACATTCTCTGAGCCTTGGAGGCCCTTGTGACTTGGCCTTTTAGCCCATTGGGTGCAACAAATACCGCTCAGAGGTAAAACAACCCAACCCAGCTAATCAGTTAAGCACGCTAACTGATTGACAAATATAACTTATCTCATTTTAACGAACTTGAGGGGAAAATGTGATTTGTGTCCATCAAAAGATGCATGCTATGAGATTGGACATTTGCTTTGTCTTGGGGAGATGACAAACATTGCAAGAGTTATGAATTTGATGCTTGTGTGCTGTATGTTATAAATTAGGAAAAATATGTTGAGTGCAGGGCCGACCTTACGCATAAGCTAACTGTAGCTTAGTTAGCTTTTGCGTAATAATTCAATTACATTTCATTATAATTTAATTAAATAAAATTAATATATAAATAATAATAATAAATAATTAAATAATAAAATTATTTATTATTTTATTATAGTTATAACAGTAGTTTTGAAATGAATAAAATTATATATATATATTCACAAAAAAAGTCATTTTCTCAAAAAAGTCCTCCCAAATGTATAAATTACACACATTGTTTTCGAGGGAGGATTTTCATGCAGACCAGTGTTATCGGCACAAGGAAGGCAGGGACCAGCATCTCTGCAACAGCAGACATTGTTGGCGGGCCGCTCTACAAGTGGGTGTGTCGTGGGGATAATCTGAAGAGGGACACACATCCACCCAACCTCCAGGAAAGGGAGGACCATCACTTGTTGACATCGAGATGAATGCCGGTTATTATGTGCTGTGGATGCAAACGAACGGCTCATGTTCCTACAAAAATGGCAGATTTCAACCAAGGTGAAGAGATACCAAGGTTGATAGAACTAACTCTGCATCATTAACGTTCATATCAACCAAGGTTGATAGAACTAACTCTGCATCATTAACGGAATTTCTCAAACTTCCTCTTTTCCATTGACGAAACTTGAATTAACTAAAGAACACTCCCACAACAAAATGCTCCAGACAATAGAATGAAGACCTTTTCTTCATATTTCGTATATCGACACAATGTCAAATGTAGAAATGATCACTACACATGTAAAAGAACAATGTGGTTGAACACGGAGAACTTTCATCTCTCTCTAAACACGAATCAAATAGATCACATTCCTGTAATCCTTGCAATTAAATTTAATATTTTTTATTTCGTCAGTATTTAGAAATTTATCCTCCAGTAGCAATCCTCTTGAAATACTTTTTGTTGCAAGCAATACATAACTTTTCGTTTTCTGTTTTCATGTAGCAAGCTTGCTCAATCCCCAACAATTTAGAACTACCAGTCACAAATTAATTCAAACTTTGTAAGAAATATGGTATCAAAGTGTGTAATAAAGTATGCATTTCAGAAGTTTTTTTTTCGAAGTAAATGTATTCAATATTCATTAGTTTCTTTCTAAATTCCGTAAGACTAGCATTGCTGTTGTTAAATAAGTTATTTAGATTTCCCTAACTCATTAAATACTGAACCAATGTTCTTGAAAATCGATATATTGATATATTTCATTGAGATCTTTATCTGCTATCCTATCTATCAAAAACATAAATAAAAAAGTAAGTTCTATAGCTTTGATGTTAGCTTCCCATTTGCATAACATAAGGTTGTTTCTTATTTTCTGAAATCAGTGTAGCGAAATATTCCAGATTCAGATTTTAGAAACCGATATTTTTCAGATGTTTCGTTTTCCCCAAAGGTAACTTCATCACTCTAAACCAAACTTTTACCTAAACCCTGAACCTTAATTAAAAACAGATTATATGACGGTTGAATCATGAAAGTAATGTTAGCTGTTACGGAAGTTAATTTAAGTTTTTTAAGTTTTTTTTTTTTTAAGTTTCTGTTACCGTATGTGTTGAAGAAATAAGTGTTGTTTTCATCAGAGTTCACGTATTATATACTTATTGGTAGAATATGCAAATGTACTTGTAGGATTTCAAAATTTCTATCTATTGGAACTCCCGATCATAATTTTAATAATGTGTTTTTCCGTAATGTTCCTTTATTAACGCATGGACAGAAATTGATTCTCACGAAGGGGAATCGAATCATTGCATTTTGTAAGAGGTACATATTGTAAAAAAAAGTCTCTTATTGTCACTGCCCACCCATTGATCTCCCCCAAATGGAAATGATAATTATAAAAAATTCGTCTTCCTTCCCGTTGTGCATTTGATGAACTTTTATTTTCTCTTTTGACTCCCTCGTGTCCTGCCCGGCCATTCTACATTAGATCCAGGACTAAAATTAAGTGGGCGGGGTTGGCTCAGTCGGTAGCGCTCCAGGCTCGTAATCTGTAGTTCCCAAGTTCGAGTCCCAGCTGGGTCAGCATTGAGATTTATCTCCGCAAAATTCCCCGCCCTGTCCACGGTCAGTAGGGGACATCGATGGGTTTGAAAAGGCCGCTGTCCGTCGAATGGGACGTTTATCGGTGGCCCCGTGTGCGGGAGAGTCATACCCTGTGCACTTTAAAGAACACGCTGGATGGCCTTGACGGGAGGCTACCATTGTCTCCCAACAGCCGTTCCGGTGAATCTCCTCCCCCAACCTTCTTTGAGCCTTCGGGGTCCTTGTATCTTGGCCATTTAGCCCATCGTGTGTAAAAAAGTGCCGCTCAGAGGTAAAACAACCCAACTAAAGTTAGGACGCTTCCTCCCCTGAGAAACTCGGGCATCACTTCCCTGGTATTTATCCCAGGTCGAAACTATTCAAATCACTTTGCAATCTCTGGCGCGGCTTGCCGTTTCATTCCCTATTTCCATCTCATATATATCGTTTTTCTGCTGAGGTCCTGCCATCCTCTCAGATCTCCTACTGTGGCATATAAACTGACAGGCTCCTGTCAGACCTCTGTGGCAAGCAGCTGCTTGAGAAGGTATTTATTTATTTTTTTTTATATATATTATTGCACACGAATCTTCGAATTCAGATATTCTTTTAGAACGGATGATTTTACATTTAAAATTATTTATGAAATAAATCAATTGGTAGTACTTATACCGTATTAAATACTGTTATTTAGTACAATTTTTTATTGTTTACTTTTTGCATCTATGAAACTTCTAAAAGCTCAAACATACTTTTTTTACCACAACGTTATTTTAGAAATATCCCCAGAATCGATTGTTCTCCTATCAATACATGGAGGATTTTCAGATGGAAAAAACATGACTTTTAATATTAATTATAATGCCTAAGATATAAAGAGATGAAACTTAACATTAATGTCATTACGATTTTAGTCCTGGAGTAAGTATTATTCGCAAATCAGAAAGGTTTCACTCTTAATAAACATCGTTCCTCTGGTCTTGATTAGACTGGAAAATAAAATACAAATTTACAACACAATTCGCTGTTGCAACTTCGTTGAGAATATGAAAATGCCAAATGAAAGGTTAAATGAGGGTCAGTGTATCCGTCACAAATCAATTTGATCAGGGACGACTGTATAGAATATTTTTATAATCAGGAGCGACTCCCTGGAGAAGCTCTCGAATTAAATGGGAGATACTCAGGCACGAACCTAGGATTTAGTTTTGGAGGGGGATAGAGTTTAGTTTCGGGAGCATGGGTCGATATTTTGGTGTGGGGAAGGGGAGAATTTTTTCAAAGCAGGTATACAAGTTTGAGATTTCGTGTGAGACGACCGGATTTCCGGAGGCTTGTGCATCATTCATCATACTGAGCAATATTTCGTGATAAATGTCAACCAATTTTACTCCTTTAGCATTGAGAAATCGAATTGCAAATGACATCCCTTTGGTGCATGATTACAAGGTGCCATCATTTTTAATACTTATTACGAATCAGTAGTGGAGATAGAGCCACATTGGCATTCGTTGTTACCCAAATACTTAAATAAATAACCCGAAACAAGATTGTTAATAATTTTTCGCTTCTTACATATTTCTTGACGGTATTTTGGTTTGAATGACCTGTTTTGGTAATTTATTCATAACAGAAACTTTACATTTATGTGGTGATATTTATATGATTTATATTAAAACTGTAACTTCATCCCTAGTTAAAAAGAAAGGCAATTGTGCTTTGAGAGGTAAATCAAAATTTGTATTTGGCTCCATAGATTGTAATGCAATAAATATTCCTATTAGCATATTACGAATGAAGAGATTGTTTCAATATTCATTTTTAATGATGTTAAATTTGGAAAACGACAAGAAGAACTGTTCTTTTTTGAATTTCTGAAAACGATCAATCGATATTCGTCACAGGTGACTGGAATTTATCGATTATTTTTCAAGATGGATTGTAAATGTTTCCATTTTCATATTCGTTTTCGAAAATATTTCCGATAAAAATGCATTTATTCTCGAAAAACGAAATTGAAAAATGTAGTAAAATATTCCAGGTTTAGATTTCTGAAAACGTCACAGTTTTACGAAAGGAAACCTGGTGATTCTAATCTGAAAACAACTTTGAAATAGGCTCTGGACAAAGAACAGTTTATTTTTGGGTTAAAGCAGAATGATAAACGTTGCTGATGGATTAATTTATGTGTTTTAGAAATATATGGCATTTTTTGTAAAGTTTGTGTATTTTTCCTTCAAATTTAGTGGATGAGAATAATCATCAGCGTTCTCTTTATGTACTACTGCGAGAACACCGAATTTTAAGATGGATTAATGAGATTTCTTTACTGATGAAAAATCACAACAGATGACAGACAAAACATCAATTCCGGGAGTAGAAAGTCGACCTCAAAAGTCGCAGTGTACTGCAAGCAAACGCGATATCAATGAACAAACACGTCAGTAATTTACGATTGTCTTGATTCTAAGATATTAATAGAATAAATAAAAGCATTGGTAGCATATGAAAATGGCCCCCTAATAAAATGAATAATTAACAAAAAAATAAATTAAATGTTTTATTCAGAAAAATGAATCGAAACATTGCATTTTGCAAGCTGTTATATAGAGTGCTATTGGAAAAGAACTGAACACATCAAAAATGTATCTAATATATAAAGAAGAAAGTTGTTTTGTCTCTCTGCCTATGCACTTGGCCTCCAGAAAAGCTGGATGCTTCAAACTTTGCATGAACGTTTATTTCACCCAGTGAAAGAACGTAGGCTATTTGCGAACGTTATTTATTTAAAATATTTCTGTTAGATGGGTGTAATAGATGGGATGACAGCCATATTCTGTGCACCTTAAAGAACTCGATGGGTGGCCTTGACGTAAGGCTACCATCTGTCTCCGAACAGCTATTACAGGTGGCAACCAAAAATGGGGTGGTTGTGTATTGAATTTCTCAAAATCTCCATAGACTTAACATTAACGGTTGAAAGTTTTTCAAAATAACTGTTGCTACCAATAACTTTGAAGGAAAGAATGCATAAAACTAATATCGTTTTGATTTTGCGTGATAAAGTCATTGTTCAGTTTGTTGGAACAAAATCACTAACGTCCGTTAATATTGAAGTCATTCGAATTAAGCACGAGGGAACACGAGATTCTTTATTAAAATAAAAGCTTCAAAAACTAAAAATTCGTATCGGAAATTCATTTCCTTAATTTATTTTGAAAAAAGATATGTAAAATTTAAAAAACGTATACTTCATACGTTAATCAATAAACGTTTTAATATGTTAAGCAAAAAATATTGTTTTCCAATAATAATATTAATTTTTTCGTAGTACCTAAACATTTTGTGCGCAACTCAAACCATTTTTTTTGTCTATAAAGTTAAATATTCTTGACACACTGTATCCGAGAGACTGTGGTAGATACAAAGTAATTTGAAAAATTTCATTATCTGACTGAGGCAATTTCGTTTTTTTTTTGTTTAGAAACTTCTGACTTTGGGGAGGGGTAACGGTACCTCGAAATATGTCCATTTCTTTCTGTCCCTAAAAGAGAAATATAAAAATTAAACCAGAGAATATTTACTTTTTTTTCCTTATCTTTGAATTGTTTTTTCATTCGCCATTCGCCAGTTTGTTGATTTGTTGCTCGGTTTGCTTTTATGTTTATCAAAACGGTAGTTTTGCCATATCCCCTCCGCTGAGCATGGAATGTGCACAGTCCGCCAGATTCGATTCCCAGCTGGGTCAGCATTGCGGTTTATGTCCGAAAAACTCTCCACCCAGCCCATGGTCACTAGCGAACAATAATGGACTTGGAAAGGCCGCCGTCCGTAGAATGGGACATTAAGCCATGGTTCCGTGTGAGGGACAATCATACCATGTGCACATTAAAGAACACGATTGATGGCCTTCACGGGGGGGCTACCATTTGTCTCCCAATAGTTATTCCAGTGGGTCCCCTCCTCTCAACCTTCTCTGAGCCTTCGTGGTCTTGTGCCCTGGCCATTTAGGCCACTGTGTGCAAAAGTATTATAAAAGATAAAATTAATGTTAGACATTGTTATAAACATTACGTTTCAGTATTGTAATGTGCATTGCTTTTCGGTATTTTTTTTTATCTTGTGCATTACGCTTCAGTATTGTTATAAGCATTATATTTCAGTATTGTTATGAGAATTGTGTTTCAGACATTACAACTTCTTTTTAAACTTCTTTCAGCATTTTAAAATTTCTTTTTTAAACTTAATGCATTTATCCCCTTTGGATTTGTATAAAAATTATATCCGAAAGAAAGAGTAACGGGTTTGATTGCTTTACTTTTGAGAGGCACTATTTTGATGAATATTGACTAAGTGGCCAGATCACAGGAAACCCAAGGGTTAAGAGAAGGTTGGTTCTATAGTTTAATTTACAATGTGTATAGTTCTGCATGAACAGAACTATTTCTTGATTCTCGGATTTTCCGTCACAAATATAAGTACAACAGGCTGTTAAATCATTTCTAACAATTTAGTTAATATTACTTCTGGTAGGTAGAAACATGTTGAAAAATTTTAGGTGCAGAGAAATATTAAAAATAAATAAAAACGAAAAGAACAAAATATTTTTTTAATTATTTCTCAGAATACTTTAAACACGAATACAAAAATAACACTTTAATGAAAAGTCAATTCCTTGATAAAGTTACTTTCTCTTTGCCAAAAACAGAACTGATGACAACACCACATACACACATGTAGGATCTGTATATTCTAGCACCTTAGCCATTGTTCCTTCCTGTTTAGGGAGCGGAAATTATTCTCAGACACAGAGCGCCAGGTTTGCAATCTGCAGTTATCAGATTCGAGTCCCAACTGCGCCTGAGTTGAGATTTTTTTCCGCCAACTCCAACGATGATCTACACAAGAAAGTGAACATTAAAGAACATGGAATGGCCGCCTTGTATTAGATGGTATGTTCAGCTCTGCCTCCATATGTTAGAAGATGACGTGAACTCTGGCCCCGTGCGTTAAATGGTACGTTAAGCTATGCAACCGTGTACTAGATGGGATATTAAACTCTACCTCAGTGTGTTAGGAGATATGGTGAGCTCTGTTCCAGTGCGTTACATGGGACGCTATGCTTTGCAACCGTGTATTAGATGGGATGTTAAGGTCTGCCTCCATATGTCCGAAGATGCAATTAGCTCTCCCCCTTGCGTTAGATGGGACGCTTAGCTCTGCAACCGTGTATTAGATGGGATATTAAATCTGCCTCCGTGTGTTAGAAGATGTGGTGAGCTCTTTTCCCCGTGCGTTAGATGGGTCATTAGGCTTTGCAACCGTGTGTTAGATGGGACATTAAGCTCCGCCTCCAATTGTTAGAAGATGTGATGAATTCTGCCTCCTTGCGTCAGATGGGACCTTAGATCTGCAACCCTGTATTACATCAGATGTTAAGCTCTGCCTCAATGTGATAGACGATGTGGTGAGCTCTGCCCCTATGTGTTATATGGGACGTTAAGCTCGGCAACCGTGCATTAGATGGGATGTTAAGCTCTGCTACTTGTGTTAAAAGATATGGAGGTCTCTGCCTCGTGCATTAAACAGGACGTTAAGATCTGCTACCTGGTGTTAGACGGGATTTAAGCTGTGCCTCTGTGTGTTGAAAGATGTGGTCAGCCTCTGCCATCGTGCGTTGGATGTTACGTTAAGCTCTTCTTCAACTGTGTATTAAACAGTATGTTATTCTCTGCAACTGTGTATTAGATGGGATGGTAAGCTCTGCCTCCATGTGTACAAGATGTGGTGAGCTCTCTTCCTGTGCATTATATGGGATATTAAGCTCTTCAACCGTGTGTTAGATGGGATAGTAAGCTCTACCTCTGTGTGTTAGAAGTTATGGTGAGCTTTACCTCTGTGTGTTAGAAGATACAATGAGCTCTACATCCCGTGTATTAGATGGGATGTTAAGCTCTGCTTTCGTATGTTAGAAGATGTGGTGAGGTCTGTCCCCGTTCTTTAGATGGGACGTTAACCTCTGTAACCTTGTATTAGATGCCTCCTTGTGCCTCCTATGCCTCCTTGTGTTAGAAGATGTGGTGAGATCTTTCCCGTGCGTTAGATGGGTCGTTAGGCTTTGCATTCGTGTGTTAGATGAGATGTTAAGTTCTGCCTCAATGTGTTAGATGATGTGCTAAGCTCTGCCCCGTTAGATGGCACTTGAAGTCCTTCTCATCTGCTAGGAGTTCTTTAACGTGCTTATGACTTTCAGCACATGTAACCATGGTGTTACGTCCTAACCGATGGACGGCGGTTTTTCCAAACCCATCGGTGTCCCTTTTCTGATTGAGGCCGGATAAGAGTTTAGCATCGTTGCCGGAAGAACCGTGAACTGCAGATTAGGAGTCTGGCACAATGCCGACTCAGCCAACCCAAGCCCCCAATTGATAGGTAAAAAAACGAATTGCAAAACAATAACCAGTATGTTAAAAACATAAAATATTCAATAAAACTCTCCTAAAATCTGATTTATTTATAAAAACTTTATTGGTTCTTCATATAAATTGCAAATAAACCTTACATCAAAGGCATTATTTTGATATATGAAAAAAGAAAAAAAAAGTGTTAAAAGTAGAGTATATTGACGTTAACACTTTTGTCAATAATCATTGCGGAGTCTCTCTTGAATGGAGTGGAATAGCTGCCACCTAAGTCGAAAGCGAATCCAGGGACTCTCTCCTGATTAGGAAGTAGAAACTCTAGATTCGTTTCTGATTAGGACGGAGTCACTCTGAAGTAGATCCGGCCCTGAGCTGAGTCATTTTTCAGTGTACACATACCCCTCATTTGCCTTGCATTTAAATGTTTTAGATTTTCAACAAAGCCACAACATGGGATAGTGTTGGAAATATATTTTCAGTGTTCTCAAAAACAGTGTAATGATATTAAGGGCGATACCTCACCGATACAGGAGTAAACGAAATCCCAATGAAATTACCATAACTTTTAGCATTTTTATACTATAGGTATTATTATCCATCTTTAAAAGTATGTTCTTCTTCATAAACCGGCATTTATTGATAGAGCAACTGATTCTACTGATATTTCTGTAATAATGATAGGATAAAGGAATATCTACGCTATTTTTTAAAGATTTAATAAAAATGATGATTTAATAAAAATAATGATCCAAAAATAAACTAAATAACAATATTAATTGCATGATAAGGACAGAAATAGAAATAGTCAGAAAAATTTAATAAATATAAATTATCTGTTTAAGTTTTGTATTAGTTAAATCATGGAACAAAAATTCTGGATTGCACGCAGGTGCAGAGTACACTATAAAAAGCAGAAGGAGTTTTCTATTGCGTTAGAGCTTACAGAAAATCGCAAACATATTTAACATCATTACATACAAAGGTTTCTGCATTAGAGAAAATAAAATAACTCACTCTGAATGGATTAAACGTTTTCAAAATAGTCGGTAAAATGTTGGCCTGTTCTATTGCAGCATCTTTAATAGCCCCCCACCCCAACTTCAAACATCTCATCTGAGCAGAAGACAAGAAACAGCTCTTTTCAGGATTAACCTTGTTCACTGTGCTTTAAATGAAAAGCTCTTCAAAATTAACAAAAAACCCTCTCCACTTTGTGCCATCTGTAAAACTCCAGAAAATATTTCTCATGTCTTTTTACATTGTCCTCTCTATCAATTTCAACGACAAATTCTGAAGGAAAAGATGAAGAAAATTATTGATGAAGAATTGTCAATGAAATTTCTTCTCTGCAGAAGCTACAGTAAAAGCAATAAATTTAAAATTCAGACCCTGATTATCAGTTTCTTGGAGGAAAGTTCTTTATTATACAGAATCTGAATTCATCCTTTGCTGGGTTTTCGTTTTTCAAAAATAAAAAGAAGAGGAATTTAATATACAAATATGAAATATTGACTGTTCAAGAAAAATGTGTTTTTGCTTACAAACTTTCTTTAGTGGCCAGTATCTCAAGTGATAACCTCATGGTTATTTTTGTGGTGGAACTGAAGAAAGAACTGTGACTGTTATTTTTTATACCTTGTTTGAAGTGTTAATTTTGTTTTGAAATCTCTTTTGGCGCAGAAAAGAAAAGAAATTTTGATCTAAGAGTATTGGATTACAGAAAATCTACTCTGCATAAGTAGGAACTTTTAAAAAATTCAGAAAAACAATTATTTTTACTTTCTACATTGTGATTTACACGTCCGATTCTTTGTTTGGGATAGCAGGATGCCCATTGTTGAAGGGTTTCTAACCTTCCCATCACATTTTATCACATCACATCACATCTATTGCGTTAAGGTTGTATTGCGTTTATTATATATTATATATTATTGTATATTATTTTTTATATTGCTTTTATTTGTCTGAGGGAAAACAACTACTCTGACCTACTAGATTGGTAGTGGGTCTCGAAATCGAGGTATCTAATATGACGATGAAGATGGCACATGACAAGTGTAGTACAGGGCTACTTACTATATAGCTCATATCACATGGGGGCAGTTCCAAAAAAATGATCATCCGATGAATCAAGTGAAAACGATAAAAAAACAAAAAGCAAAGAACTGGCAAAAGATGCTAATGATTTGAATGAGTTTGGACCTAGGATAAACCCCAGGTGGGCGATCCCTAGGGGTGTTCTAGGCTTAGAACAGGACCCAAGGAGCAAAGTGGCGGGGGCGGTTCCAACGTCGCCAATAACAAAAGAGCGTACAAATAAGTAATGACTTCAGAATGGGAGGTCCTCAACATCTAGACATTTCATATATATATTTATTCCAACTACTAGTGTACTTTAATGCCAATTTTTATAATAACGTTTATTTACAAATATACGTTTCTAGATGGAAGATATTTCGCATTTTTTAGTATCATCATAAGGTTGATGCATAGTAATTTATTTATTTTTTCGGAATAATGTATAATAAGGTAAATAATGCATAATAATGAATAATATATAAAAGTGTAAATTAATATTAGTATAGCGGTGGGCTGACAATGTCAAACAGGACCTTATTAGAATAGGTGTGCAGTGGCTAGATGCAGCTGATGTATCTCAGGACAGACTTGCTTGGAGAATTAAATTGCACGGTCTGGTTGGACCTCCGTAGCCCATGGCTGCTTGAGGATGATGATGAATAAAAAAAAAAGAAAAACGTATAAAAATATTTTGATGACAAAAGTAGATTTCGTTGGCTTGCGGTAGCACTGCGACTGCCTGGGTCGCAGTT
This sequence comes from Ryuthela nishihirai, assembly GCA_038380435.1. Lineage (NCBI taxonomy): Eukaryota > Metazoa > Arthropoda > Arachnida > Araneae > Heptathelidae > Ryuthela > Ryuthela nishihirai. The sequence continues at coordinate 40,846,180 of JAWZYU010000031.1, forward strand.
TTTGTTCCGGGTATGACATAATCGCTTGTTCTGTCATGTATGTTGTGATAGTTCTTCAATACATTACCGCCTGTTCACTTATCGACATGTCAAAAAACCCTATCTTCTTTCTTTACGTCCCGTAAAGCAACATAGCTACATCACACAGTAACCAATGTTGAAAAAAAAAACACAGACATCATAAGTTGGTAGCATGGCTTTCTGTTGTAGGAGGTGCCGCACTTAGCCCATTGTGTGGAAAATTATACCTATCCAGGGGATACAAATCTAAATAATTTATCACATAGGAGAAGAGATATTTTAATAGTGTTGTCAGATTATATTAAGCACTGACACTGATTTAAGCATGAGCTTCGACAGGGAAGGGAGAGGGAAGACATATTTGTCAGTTATCCCTATCGCCTTCCTGAAAAATGGGATTAAAATAATATAAAAGCATTGAAAAAACAGTCTCATTATCTCCTTAATGAATGTCATCTTGGTCTTCCTTACGTTTTCTTTTGTTTCCCGAAACAGGGCCGGATCCCTTGAGAATCCTACTAAGGGTAATATAGGCAAAAATTTATTAAACGTGTGCATATTACACGTAATTATCCTGAAATTATTTAAAAACTCCAAATCGAAGGAGAAAACGTTACACCGCAACTGGGGATATTGTTCCCTTCTGTGTTTATATATATTTATTTATATATATATATATATTTTTTCCATTGTAGCTTCAGGTCTTTTCCGAAGTTTGTTATATTTTATATTTAATTTCAGTAATAATTTCCCTTATTTCCATTTTGTTTTCGGCCATCCTTAGTTGTATTATTCTATGACGTAAGCATAATTGTTGCATTTGCAACTGTGATCATTAATGAAATACCTGACCGAAAAACGTTTCTCTTAATAGACCGATTTGTTATTGAATCACTTCCTACTGAAACATTTTTCCGTATACCTGATAAAAAATGTGCAGACGGTCGTAAAGTTTTCTCTGAGTTATACGTTACAGGTTGCGATTAATCTCAATTCACTAGAAAACTTTAGTAATTAGGCATTTGAAAATTTAGGAAATATATTTTAAGGAAATAGAATGGAAAACTTTTTTTCTCATATATTAGGGGAGCAAAGAACAAACAACGTATTTGAGAGTTAATTAGTATCTAAACTTATGGTGCGTTGTTTGAGAGGGAATGAAATGGTTAATGGTATGCTGATTCGAGAGGGAATGAACTAGTTGTGAATAGATATCGGGAAGAAACATGGGATGTGAAGGTGATCACATCATTAACGTTGGTCTAGTGATGGTGGTCATGGATGATCTTTACGCTAGTCAGTGATGGTGAACCTATGGCACTTTTGTCAAAGGTGGCACACAAGACCATTTTCTTTGTCACACCACTGAGAGGTGAAAACAAATACATTCTGTATTCATTCTGGCTAATGTAAAGAATTGGAAACAATGTGAGCCCATACGTTGCGAAGATCTCATCAAATAACTGATTATATATTGCAAAATATATGCTCCAAAGCTATCAACTCTTAATTGATTACTGAGTTCTTTTGAGGTGGAGATGGCTCAGTTGGTAGCGCTCCAGGCTCGTAATCTTCAGTTTACAGATTCGAGTTCCAACTAGGTCAGCGTTGAGATTTCTTTCTGCAAAACTTCCAAATACTGGGAAAACCATCGGTTAGAGAAAGACCACCGTCCGTCGGATGGGACATTAAGTCTGGCTCTGAGGGCGTGGGGAGCCATAACCCGTGCAAGTTAAAGAACATGATGGATGGCCTTGACGAGAGGATATCATCTGTCTCCCAACAGCTCTTCCAGTGGGCCCCCTCACCCAATCTTCTCTGAGCCTACGCTATCCTTGTGAGCTGCCCATTTAACCCTTGTGTGCAAAATAGTGCACCTCAGAGGTAAAAGAAGCCAACTAATCTTTTTCTTTCTCACCTAATGAAAACGCCTTTGATTCTGATCACAGCCATGTGGTCTCTATAATGTGATGAATATTATAATTGAAAAGTTGCTTCAGAATTTTCTTTTGATTCAATCATTTTGGTTGCAAATAAATGTTCTATTTTGTTCAATTTTATAACGACGAAATCTAAAGTTGAGTATTTTTTGTCCTTATATTGAGATATGTGGTATTTTGTATCATTTAATTTGCATTATGTGATAAATGGATATGTAATCTTACCTCGAATAAATAACATTTTAAAGCATTATTGTAACGTTGGAACGCGAGCTAGAAAATGTTTTTGTTATTTCCGTAATTTCGCACGCGAATTCCAAAAGGTTAGTCTAGATCAGTATTTGTGTCATTTACTGCATTTTCCAAGGACTGGTTGGAGTGACCATAAATCTAGCGAACTGCGAAAAATATAAGCAATACATAAAGTGACTACGGAATCACTTGAAAATTTTGTTTATTTATTGAAACACAAAGTTTGCCATTCTTATATGACATATATATGTAATCTGCATTTTCACTGAAGATGAATTATTATCTCTGTAATATGAAAACCTCAAAGATGCCACATATTTAGAAAATATTTGCGCTTCTGTGTGGGGAGGGGTTCTAAGGAAATCTTTGGGAAGGATCCAACAATAACTTTATTTTATTTATTCATTGTTAAGGAAATTGGAACATGAAAGTAACTTCACATTGCCTTATCAAGAACGGCAATTATATACAGCACCATTTCATTGTACATGTTACATAAAAGTACAGTTATTGTATTTACGTTATAATACTAACATAGACATAGTTTTCATAACTAAATGTACAGTAGTAATATTTGCATACAGATATATTTATCGAGTCTAATTTTCTTATCCACTAGAGTAACTACGACTGGTATGTGGATATTATTTAACATAACTAAATTCACGTATACTCAAACAGTCTCAATATGGAAATAGACGTAAATTGCAGATTAATAAAACAGTATGGAGATCTAAATCAATTCAATCACATGGTTTCAATTAACTCACGGTTGCTTGATTTGAATAGTACATTAATATTCTCAATATTTAATATCCAATTTTTAACTTCCTTAATAAATGTTTTAATATTAATTATTTATTTAATTAATTTTTAATGACAAAAGTAATTAATTTGGTAACTTATTTTCTTTTTAATTGCAACTTTAAATTTTTGTTCAGTTATTAAAGATGTCCATGAAACCTTGGTGGCTCAGGGGTATCGCGTTGGTTCGCGGTGACACGGCGACTGCCCTGGTTTGAATTCCGAATATCTCATAGTCGTTTCTTCTGTCAAATATGATGTGATTGTCGCTCATTAAAATAAAAAAAATTCAATTATCAACGGAAAAAAGCAATGTTCTCGCACTGGTGTTATAAAGCGAATGTTCGATACAAGCAGCAGCAAAAATATTGAAAAAAAAAGAGCATCATTCATTTTTTTTTTTTTTTTTCGGTACTATCTGTTTTTTATTAATGAATCGTTATTAACTTTTATAATGTTGTAACTCGAGGTTTTTGGTTTCTAAAAATTAATATAATAGTTTTTGGTGCAGTAAGATAAAGATTTTAATTTGGTCTTCAAATCATAATTGTATTTTTAACCTTTGACCTTCTAATGGTCAATTATTTCTTATTATTATCATCTATTGTCATTTTTAAAATTAAAAATATCATTTACCTTTAGGAATGAAACATACTCCATGTAAACAAAAATGCATTTAAAATTCCAAAAGCTTTATTCATTATTATACCTTAGGAACTGCATTCTATCTTGAAATCTACGATCTTTTTGATAACCCAGAGATTATAGATTAGAGAACAATGGAATCTTCAGATATTTCCACAGGTAATAAGGCAGTACAAGAAGGTTTTACATGACTTCGACAAGTCTAATAAAACGAAGTGTAAATAATCAGAAGATAAGTTAAATATATTTCGCGATATAAATACTACCACTGACATTATTGCATAAACGTTTTTCAGAGACAACAATCAAGAATTTAATCAAAAATTCCTTGAATACCGATCTCCAATATTACACTAGAAAACACCAAAGTATGGGATAAATTGAAATAGCAGTGTTCTTATCTCTACCATTGTGTCCGAAAAAGTACAGACACGAGGTGAAATGACTTTCTAATTTGGTATGGCGTCTCAAAATTGTAGTACGGAACACGAGTATAAGGTAATTTATTCTTACGAAACGAGACGTTCACGTGCAACGGCTGGTGGTTATGGTACATACTGCGTAATGCTATTATACGTACTGGAGAAATACGTCATGTTTGGAATAGAACAGATAGATAAGTTTGAAAAGATCTTTAGAGAAGTAGAGAAGAAAACGTTTGAGTGACTTGTGTGCAGGGTACGGCTGTCGCCTAATATTGTCTATATTTCTTTCTTTTTTTGTGAAGAATTTGAGTAACTTTAATTGTTTAAAGGAACGCTATAATGATTAAACATGCTGTGTAATAAATGAGAAAATGTTTTGCATGAATCGGTACTCTAACTTACTTTGTAGAAAATGTATGTAATTGAAATTTCGAATGTGTATTACATTAAGAGTATTTTACATTAATAGATGACAATAGCAATTCGCTATTAGTTTGGTTATTCCGTTTGTGTATAAAGTGAAGAATATTTAAGGTTTTACTTAGTTCTTGTAAATAAATTGTTTTCATATTAACAAATTTTATATATTATCTGATTGGTTATTTGGAACGATTGCATCGTGTTGCCAAACAAATATCGCTTAAAATCTGTAAAACCACTATATAACCCTTTTCAATATACAACATATATATATATTTTTTTATTTTTGAAATAATATTTTCTTCTTCGTTTAAACGAACACACATATTCCTTATATATATAGATGTATGAAATATTATCAGAGGCTACATTAGAAGGATATATTCAAATGCTTCCAGTACTTTAATTTATTGTATCAATTTGCTAAAGCGAAAATTACCTTAAAAAGGTTTTGAAAGGAAAGGTACGTTCCTGTATATGCTATATATATATATACACACACACACACTAATTCGTCTCCAACGGCAATTCCTGATTGAACCAGAAAAAACTACTCTTTGTTAGTTTCGATTATATTGAAATGCAGAACTGTACCAAAATGAAATAAAATTTCTCTGCTATGCCATTAGCAGGCGAAATTTAAAACTCTCAACTTTAAAAGTCCTTTTTTACGGAAAATGCAACTGGTTATCTGCTGTGATATTTTCCAGCCATTTTGAATATTTTACGAAATTTTCGATTTATTTACAAAATGTATTTTATCAATATTTAAAGCGTTAGTGAATTTGTAACATTTATCAGAGACGTCACTTTTAAATGTTCATCTTAAGAAGAATTTTTTAAACATGTTGCGACCTCTTAAAATTACATTTATTTCAGTGCACGATTCCTTATAAGAGTATAAGAGTGAATTTGTTTTAATTAGTTCTGGATATGTGTTCATATATCCATCAACGCTGCTGAAATGTTTCAACTTCCATAACTTTAAAAATATGAAATGAATGTGGCGAAAATAGAGATTTGAATGAGATCTTCCATTATTTTAAAGGATATTTGTAGACAAAAAATTATATTCGACGTTATGAAGCTCTAAATTTCTTCCAATGGCTAAATAAAAAATATTCTGTACAGAGCAAGATGACCATTTTAACAAACTAAAAATCCTTAAGCTTACCGAAGATAACAATGGAATAAGGCAATAGTGGATTCAGATTAAAACACAGCAATCGAATACAATAGAACCAACATTCCTGTAACTATCACAGAGCTGGACTTTAGACATCGGCTGGTCAATATAAATGGTGCCCAAGAGACATCGGCTGGGCAATATAAATGGAGCCCAAGACACATCAGCTGGTCAAATAAATGGCGCCCAAAAGACACGTGACTGCAGCAGCAGCCAATAACAATCGACATCTCCGTTTGCCAACCTCTCCCTGTATAGGACCACTAGGTAGGTACGACAGCTTGGAATCGACCCTGACTCCTACTGTTCTATACCGCTGTTCATGTCTAGCTGAAAGGTGGAAAACAAGGGGTAGTTATAACCAAACTAGGGGCTGTGATTTGACTTTAATGATAATGATCGTATAGGCGTTTATGAATGGTGAAAATTACAGGAGCCGCTTCGTCTCGCTGTATCCAATTATCTTCCAGCCAATTTGTCAAGAGCAAATACAAGAGTAATTCATGAAATAATTGGTCGGCATCTGAATCAGCTTCCTTAACATAAAACAGACTTTTTATTGCTCTTATTTGACAGGTACACATTTTGCCATTTCGGCTCACTTTCTGCCTGATTCAAGACACTGATGTTTGCAAGTGAGAACACAGACCTGGTGGTCAATTTCGACGACTAACTGAAAGCCGTACAAATAACTGCCTATCGACGCTAGCGTGGGAAGGATAAAGGGAAACAATGGCAAACTGTCTGATCTGTTTCATCCATCCAGAGATGTGAGTACTTCCTGGATTATTGATAATTTTTAATAATACGATTAAATTTTCTTGTGAATAAGGTACATTTAGAAATAAACATTATTATAAATAACAGTCACCAGTAATAAAATCAAAAACAGACTTATAAGAGCTTTTTTAGATTCTAGACAACAAACTCCTTCACGATGACGTCATATCTTTTTCATCAGCCTTCTGTTACAGGAGGTGTGGGCCATATCACCCTTAAACTTTCATGGCAGGTATTGACAAAAAATATAATTTATTACGTTAAGTATTCCCACTCTACTCTGTGAAGGTCTATTTTAGCCAGACAATACTTCCTATAAAAGAAAGCCGTTCCATAAAATTCTGACGTCAGCGTATATTCAATATTATTATCTACATATTATTTATTATTTTTGCTATTATTACTAGTGGATTTTAATGCAAATTTATACTATTTGTCAATAAATATACATTATTTTGAACAAAATTTTCGTCATGATGTGTAAATATTTTCCTATGTCAATTCAACACTTCCATAAATAAACTAATTCATGATGCGATGAACAATATCAGTGCAGTGTTAGTATGCGTCAATTATTATTTTTTTTTTTTTCGTTTGGTCGTATAGGATAAAGGAGAATCCTAGAAATTATTCTTAGCTTTACAGACCTAGAGGAATATTCTCTTTTTTTATGTGAGGCTGCGAATGGATGGATTTTCTTAATTCTCTATCATTCATGTCTGTCATATTTTCATTATCTTCTTTCAGGAAAGTAAATCGACTCTTTGTGGAACATCATGATCTATGCACTCATACGTTTCACAACAAATATGAAATCAAAGTCATTTTACAAACTTTTAATGATTTTACTTTTGTTCTGTCTTTTAGAAATCTACTATGAAAGAATGTATGCGGTGGTGGCATTGGGGATCAATCACTATTGCATTTACCACAGTTATGTTCGTTAGTACTATTAAAATTCGAAAGTATTGAACAGTGATGTTATTTACATATTATGTACCGTCTTTATCTAGAATTTTCAGAATGGGTTGTTGGTGAGTCAGTTACTTGATAGCACGCTTATCTAGTAATCTTCAGTTCCCAGGTTCGAGTTGCATCCGATCAAGCTTTGAATTTATCTCTATAAAACTCTCCCTCTGCCCTCTATCAATAGTGGGCACCGATGGACTTGGGAAGACCGCCGTCTGTCAGATGGAATGTTAAACCATGACTCTTTGTGCAGAAGAGCTATACTCTGTGCACGTTAAAGACACGCTGGGTGGCATTGACGGGAGGCTACCATCTGTTTTCCAACAATTGTCCAATGAATCTGCACCTAAGCATTCTCTGAGCCTTCAAGGTTCGTGTGACGTGGCATTTAATCTACTGTGTTAAAAAAAATACCGCTTAGAGGTAAAAAGTGAGAAACGAGAATAAGTAAAATTCCATGTTCACTACAGAAACAGCCTATGAATGTGTCGCGGCACCCCATAGGTTACGGCGTTCTATTGACCAAAAGTGCAAAATCGTTAGTTGTTTTGGCGCTGCGTTTAATCAAAAATAGCTCACCCTGAATACATTACTGCCAAGTAGAACCCGCTGAAGAAGACTTAAATGTGGAGACTATTGACTGAAGCTCCCCCATTTCTGCACAAAATTATATCCCACAATTAATATGGGCACCAATGATCAAATAAAATAAATGAGAAAGAAAGGTTGTATTTTAAATACTTTGAGCTAAAACTCGATTTACTGCAGAGTCATTAAAAGTTCCAAGTGAAGGACGGTCAATTAGTCACGAACACAGCAGTTGGGGACACAGCAGTCACGAACACAGCACCCTGGGGATTGATGACGCAAGTCTGGTAATTAAAATTAAATAAATTCCAGTAATACAAAATTATTGGAAATTTATTAATTATAACTTTCAGAATGGATCGTTGGTGGCTTAGTCGGTAACACTCCAGGCTCGTAATCTGCAGATCCCAGGTTCGAGTTCCTCTTGGATCAGCGTGAGATTTTCCTCTACAAAACTCCTCCCATGGCTTCGATCAATAGCGAACACCGATGGGCTTGGAAAGGTCACCGTCCGTCAGTTGGTACGTTAAGCCATGATCTCTTGTGCGGGAGCGCCATACCCTGGGCACGTGAAACAACAAACTGGAACAGTGAACCATCGGGATCGTTGTGGCCCTGGCATTTAGCCCATTGTGTGCAAAAAATTACCGTTTAGAGGTAAAATAACTGAACACAGAATAACTAAAATTCAATGTTCACTACAAATACGCCTATGAATGTATGGAAATATTATTTCTGCGTTTCGCAATAAAATCTCTTTTTCCTCGATATGGGACACATCGTTAGATGTATCCGTAATATATAGTATTTGTTTGAATCAAAAAAAATTTTTTTTGAACAAAAAACTATTATTTATAATAAAGTTTCATATAAATATAATGGTAGTTAAAAACCATTTTTATTTTTAATTTTTATATATACCCGTCTTTGAAATCTTACATTGTCACGTACTTTGATGTTATGGTTAAAGCATGAAACTAATTATTATTAATATTAGCTGGTTTCTCGTCAATCCTTAAATTAATAAATTTACTTCAGTCAATCTCGACATTTAACCGCAATTGCTTACATGAATGCTTACAAGTACCTTTATTTAACTATTCTCCAAGTTATTGAAAACAATGCATAAGGGTCAATCAAGTGAGAAGTGAATAAGTCGGAAAAGAGGCGTTGAGGTTTTCGCCGACAATTGATGTTGGCTCTCACGTGTGTTCCGGCTAATGTCCGATCACAGTATCTGTTTTCTTCTTTTTATTCTTTTCTTTTTGATATATAAGACAGTAAAGAATCGTAAAAGCTACACACCTAGCTTTTGCCGACCTTTTCCAACAAGGGGATATCCTACTATGAGCGAAGAGACTGTTGACAACTGAAGTTTACCTGTTAACCTCGGACACTGACGTTTAAATTTGACTGCCTGGGTCTGCTTTGGATTGAGTATTCAGACCACAGGTCTGTAAACGGTAGCTAGGTAGTCACTGGAAGGAGAGCTATGCACCAATCCCCGGCGATGACGCATAGAACCGGCCAGGCCTAGCACCTAATGTCCGACTCCGCCTTCTCGTGGTGCAGACCGTTAGTACCTTCCAAAAGAGATACACTCTTGTAAAAGGAAACGGAAGGGGAGGTCTGAAAGATCAGTGTGGCTACCTGATCTGGAAAACTGTGGTTTGTTTTCCCTTTTCTACCCTGCTGAGAAGTGATCAACCATACAGGGTCCTGGTGCTGACCATATATACCAACCTGAACAGAATTATGGCTCAGAGCTTGATTGTGGATCCTCAATTTTCTGCACTGGTGGGCTTCTCTGGAGGTAAAATCTTCCGCTGTGTTTTCTGTTTGTTTGTGGGTTGACAGCCTCAAATGAATAGATTCACAGGATATGTTTATCAGCTGGTGGATAATCCTGAGCAGAGGTCATCGCAGGCACCTGAACACTTTGCTTCTATTGGCATCGTCAAATTCTACATTGGAGGAAGTCTTCCAGTGTAGATGGCTTCAGCCATTTTTGGTGGGGGAACGGGTCTTTGCCCCATGTCTGCGATTAGGGGGCTGTTTGATATTGTCGGCATTCCCTCTCTCAATAAACATAGTTTCTTTAAACATCCTACTAACCATTTTCTCTCCATAGATAGTTGGAATGCGAGGACTGTGCACAGAGCTTTTTCTCTTGATATCCTCGCACAAGAATTCCACCATTATAATTTAAATATTCTCGGCTTGCAAGAGACCAGATGGACAGATATAGGTCAGATTCTTAAAAATAAATTTAAATTTATCTTTTCAAGAGGGACGATAATAAGCACAACCAAAGGCGTTGGTCTGCTTCTCTTCCAAACCAAGGCATTGGTCTTCTTCTTCCTTTCCAAAAGAGATGAGTTTCGGATTGGCTTTGCCGGGCTCAAATTAGCTCCTGTCTGAGATCACGTTTGGGTGGTGGAACATATCGCATCGCGTTCTGATCCGATTCACGCCTTCTGCCACCTCCCCCAATTCTCTGGGCCTCGGCCAATCGGTCCTCTCCTGCAAAGCAATATATTCCTTCTTTGTAAGGGGCTCCTCGGATTTAAGCCTATCCGATATCGTAAGGTCTTTTAATCCTTCGAAGTCTGTCACATTGTGGCTATTTATATAACGATTCCACAAATCACGGATATGTTCCCCAAACTGACCCCAGGTATCAGGCAGCATTTTTCTGGCCTTATCAAGCCTTTGCTTATGTTGAATAGCCGACACCTTGCATCTGTCCAGTATATAGGTTTTGAGCCGATCATAATGCTCAGTATCATCTACGGCAAGCTAACCAGCAATCTGCCAGATTTTTCCCGGAACGTAGGCAGAAGTACTGCACCCTGAAGATCACGTGTCCTGCTCTCTAATCTTAATAAATATTAAATCCATAGTTTTAAAAAACAATGACATTTCGTAGAGGCTCTCTGGAGGATTACCAATAACTGGCCACCTAGAAAACTCTTCGCCGCTCCTGCAAACGGTATCATGTCCGTTCGGAAGGGACCCGGGTGATCCGGTTCTGTCGTACGACTCACCATGCGATGCTCTTCGCATTTGCCTGCATCTACATTTTTTGAAGTTCGAATTCTCGAATTTCACGCATCTCATCGGCTTCACGAACTTCGCGCTGTTCATCAGCTTCAATTTCGCGCAAATGACTCTTTTCCTCCGCTTGAATTTCGCGCAGCCACACTTTCATGCACATTGTCTCCAAATTGTCGAAAGGTTCGAATCGAGCTGCTCTTTCAGAGCATCTGGCCGTTCCACTCTCAGGCGAGCGCCTATCTTCGGCTTCCCTACTCTTTCTACTCCAGAAACAACCTCCATGTCTCGTTCGTGGAGCGTTTGTAGTGAACTGTCTGCACTATGAACCAACGGAGTGCCGTTTTTCGCACTTAATCGTATATTATAGGGGGAAATGATGTACAAAAACAATAGCACAATAGCACAAAAGAACAAATTCACAGCAATTGGAACTCACCAAACCGATGTTCTCCTAGAGACTCCTCAAACGACGACACGCCCAAAAAATAAATCACACCACCATTCGTGTACCTCGCTCAAAGACCCCTCTCTGCTGACACCAATCTGTCACAAGATGTTTTCGTGGATATTATAAATTCGTTGAACAGGCGTGTGGGTGCCGAGCATTATTTTAAAAGGTACCTAATGCAGCGAATATATCAGTAATATGGTGAGCTGGGTGGTCACATGGATCGACAGACGACTGTACCAATATGTACAAAACATTTCTTGTTCACAATATAACTATATTTACAAAACTATCTGCACCGATCGTGGAGTGTGCCTTGAACTGTACTACAAATATGGCCGAACAATGGCAATGGCTGGATGCATTTCCACCGCTGACTTTGCCGCGACAGAGCCTGCTTCTCTGTCCCTTCGCTGTTCGCGCTCACCGACGAAAGTCAAGGAGTCCAAGTCTCACTCCTTCTCTCCAACATGCAGTCGCATAGGGTCCTTTTGTCCACACAGGGGCCAAAAGTGCTGGTCATCGTATCTGTCAAGGGAGCAGATTGATGACCCTTGTGGACCCTCCCACATCCGGCAACAAGACACTTTGGTTTACCCTGAATCTTCGAGGAGCTAACGGTCATCTGCCCATAACAAACACATTTTGGTAGGTCTTGCACCCTTGAAAAAAACCTTCAAGCAAGTACTTTTTAAATATTTGGAAACAACCAAAAATAACATGGTGCAAATCTGGTGAATATGCAGGATGGGGGAATCAATGTCGGTGTAGTATTGGCCATTGACAGTCGGGATTTTTTTCTGATAAGGTGTCGATGACTACCATTCTTGGGAATGGAAAAAATTGTGAACATCCTCTTCCTTGAGCGAAAGTCTTGTTGGAGGATTTGAGGACTCGGTTTATCTTTTGCAAACCCAAACATAGTTGTCTATCTTTCCGGGAGTTGTATAGTAATAAAACCACTTGTCATCACCTGTGAGAATGTCTGTTAACTGTTTGGATCCACTAGGTTCAAACATTGCCAGCATCTCCCTGCACGGGTTGACTCTCGCCCTGTTCTGTTGTTTTGTCAGTTTGTGTGGTACCCATTTGTCACAGATCTTTCGCAACTTTGAGTGATGATGAATAATTCTTTGAACATTGGCAATCGATACACTGACATCTAAATTTAACAATGAACGGTGATGTGGGGATTTTCTTAATGAGTTCACGAACGATGGTTCTCTTCTTCACGGCCTCCTTCGAACTTTCTGAACGAGGTAGGTCTTTGAAGCTGTGTCGTCATGCTCTGAATTTGCACATTCGTCCATATATTTGTGATAAATCGGCATGAATCGTTTTCGCGTCGTTCTCGAGATTCATCCTTGTGAAAATGTAAAATATTTCTCCATCTTTAGCAGGCGATATAGCATTATTACAGTGAAGATGATTCCTCTACATTATTTCAATGGAGCTGGTTACTCTCCTTATTGCTCTGGATTCAATTCCTTCACGTTATTATTTTCGATCCGATCCCTGCATATTATTACATCTGAGGAAATTGCTCCAATTACAACACTGCAAACGATCCACCATATTGCTACACTCCAGCCGATTCCTTCACATTGTTAAATTGGAGCCGATTTCTTTATATTGCTACAGTGGAATCGATTCCTTCACATTACTAGACTGGAGACGATTCTTACACATTGCTACACGTCAATCGATTCTGGTACCTATATTATGGCAATCGAGCCGATTCCTCTACATTATTACATTGGAGCCGATTCTTCCATGTTGCTACAATGGATTAGATTCCTCCACAATACTACATTGGAGCCAATTCCTGCATATTGATACATAATCCTACTCTACAAATCCTGCATCTCTACAAATCCTGCATATACTCATAAGCCGTCTTTAAAAAAAGGAGAAAATGTTTGTTTTGAAGATTTCAATGGAAAATTCTTCACACAGTGAGTTATTTCAGTAAAACTTAAATAGGAATCATAGCTAAACTGTACTAGTTTCAGCTTCCTAATGTCTGTATATTTACTTAAATATCCTTTATTTCATTAAGTGAAATCTGGACACCCTAGGAATAACTGAATATTTGTTACTCATGTTATAATAAATTAAGATATACAGTATATTTTAGTGGAACCATTATTATGTGATCAGAAATTGCATTTTCGTAAAACCCTTTCTTTCCTTTGCACCATCTTCAACAAATATGTAACAGATTCAATAAAAAAATAAATATCCCCTTCCAGCAGCTGCTGGCAACAGAGATCTGACAAGTGCCTGACAGTTTATACGCCATAGTAGGTATGTGAGGATATCAAAACCTCAGCAGAAAAACAACACAAACATCGATGCCTTACCCCGGGCTCGAACCCAGGTCCCTTAGATCAGTAGCCAAGCGCGCTAACCACTCGGCAGACGGTTACAGGTGCGTATTCGTGGGGAGGGTGCTAAAGCATTTCCCCAAAAAAACTTTGAAAGCTCAAAATTGAAAAACGATAAAATTATTTATACACACAGTTCATTGTTTTAGAAAAAAAAACTCAATGTTATTTGAAAGTGAGTATGAAAGATAAAAGAGAAGTTGTAGGTTGTCAGCAGGGACGGCGTTGTTCTACGGGCTGCACTTTTCAGGGGCGGCGAATTTGCATACAAATTAACGACCATAGCTGCAGTAAGGTTCAACAGAATGAGAGAGACCTATTTTTCTATAGAAAATTTTAGTCTTTTAAAAATCACATTAAATTGAATTAAATTAAACCTTCATACCTAAGATCAGATCTGGAGAAAGGGGCGGCAGAGCCCAAGCAACGGGGAGGGGTGGCTCAGTCGGTAGTGCGCCAGGCTCGTAATCTGTAGTTCCCAGGTTCGAGTCCCAATTGAATTCTTTTGTTGCGATCTTATGCAACCACGGCAATTCCCGGTTCCGTCTCACGACACTACCTGGTTATGAAAAGCTGTGCTTATCTAGAGTAGGGGACAGGGAATACGCCCTATAGGCGCACCTCAACCCCAGCCTCACATGGCAGCAGTCCTATAAAAGGAAAGCTGACCACCGGAAGAAACCTAACTTTAATCTGTTCCCCGGTTAGCCATGAACAGGTTCGAGTACCAGCTGGGTCAGCGTTGAGATTTATCTCCACAAAATTTCCCGCCCTGCCTATGGTCAGTAAGGGACACCGATGGGCTTGGAAAGGCCGCCGTCCATCAGATGGGACGTTAAGCCGTGGCCCCGTGTGCGGGATAGCCATACCCTGTGCACGTTAAAGAACACACTGGATGGCCTTGACGGAAGACTCCCATCTGTCTCCCAACAGCTGTTCCAGTGGGTCTCCTCCCCCAACCTTCTCTGAGCCTTCGGGGTCCATGTGACCTAGCCATTTAGCCCATGGTGTGCAAAAAAGTGCCGCTCATAGGTAAAACAACCCAACCCAGCCCAAGCAAGAGAGTTGATTTCCATTGCAATATAAAGTTTTTCCAACCCAATTTTATCAGAGGATTTCAAAATCTTTCTTGAAATATGTGTGAAAAATGTGTGAAATATGCAAGAGTTTAATAATATTTTGCTTCCATCAGACCTACTAAATTTTAAAAGGGGAAGAAATGCCCTCTAAATTCGACCCTGATTGATCATAATGTCAGTTGTTTTACCCAAACCCTTGAGTTCAATATTTTACAATCACAAGGCAGGACATGACTTGGAATATCAAACAGATAAGCATTGTACATGGAACAAATATCCGTAAACAATGACTGAAACTGCTTTTATATATAAGCAATCAAATTTTCAGTTTAGTTATAATTTTTTATATCTTCAAGACGTTGCAATCGAAATTATGTGTAGAAAGAAATCATTTGAGAAAGATGCAGTTGAGAATTCAAAAGTTCAAATACTGAAAATTCTACCTCAGTTGCATTTTAATTCGCATTACCAAATTTATTACTTTTCCACTAATCTTTGCTCGTTATTAGTTTTTGTGGAAGACATGGGGATTACCAAGGGAACTGTTTCATAATGTCATTCAAAGACGCAAGTCACTTGTGTATTAAATTTATTACTTGAAGTTTTGCAATTATCTGTAAGAGTATTAAACTTTCTTAGCTACTGCACTGTTAAATGCATTATCTGAGCAATAACTAACATTTTGCCATTTTGTCCTTTGTGCATTATGCTTCATTCGGATCTATAATAACTAAAAATTTCGAAAAATGACTTTAATGCTGTTTTTTCTAAAGATCAGCGCAAATGTATATTAAAAACATCATGATGTCATCATCATCATCATTCTCAAGCAGCCATGGGCTACGGAGGTCCAACCAGACCGTGCAATTTAGTCCTCCAAGCAAGTCTATCCTGGGCTACATTTACTGCATCTGGCCACTGCACACCAATTCTAACAAGGTCCTGTTTGACATTGTCTGCCCACCGCAACCTAGGTCCCCCCTTCTTTCTGAGGCCTTTAGTATACTGTTCATAACCCTATTCGCCAATCTATAATTATCCATACGGGCAAAATGGCCAAACCAACGGAGTCTCTCTCTGAAAAATATGCTGCTTAAAGGAGGTTGTAAACTCCTTTGCCTAACCTCATCATTAGTTACAAAGTTGAACCACTTAATGCCCAAGATACTGCGTAAGCATCTGTAATCAAAAGCATCTAGGTTCCTGTTATCTTGTTTACACAGCGTCCAAATTTCACTACCATAACTAACCCTAGAAAGAACCAAACAATTATCCGGTATAATTTTAGTTTTTAGGTGTATTCGCCTATTTCTCCACACTCTCCATATATTCTTAAAGGTCCCGGGAGCAATCCCTATTCGTCTGTTAATCTCATGCCGCACATCACCATTATCTGTTACGTAGCTCCCAAGATAATTAAACTGTGACACCTGCTGAACTCTGCAACCATTCAGATTGACTGAATCACAGCATGCCTGACCAATTTTCATCACTTTAGTTTTCTCTCTGTTTATAACCAAACCTATTCTACTACTAGTCTCATCAACAGCTCGAATGAAAGAGTTCATCTCATCAACATCATTTGCTAAAAGGCCTAAATCATCAGCATAATCTAAATCAGAAATTTTCGTATCTCCAGTCCATTTAACGCCAAAATCTTTCCTCTGAAGTGAATTTCGCATAACATAATCAATAACCAAGCTAAAGAGAAAAGGAGACAAAATGCACCCTTGTCGAACACCAGAAGTAATGCTCAACCATTTGCTACAAGCCTTACCAACTCTCACACACGACTTAGTGTTATTATAGAGAGCTTTCATTATGTCAAATAACTTGTCTGGTATACCATATGATCTCAGAATCAACCACAAATTATGACGATCAACAGAGTCGAAAGCCTTTTTGAAATCAACAAAGCTAGCAACCAAAGGTTTCTGAAACTCTAAACATTTCTCAAGAATTTGCCTAAGTGAAAATATCTGATCCACACATCCCCTACCACTTCTGAATCCACATTGCTCATAATGCAAATGCCTGTCAACCAGATTCTTAATTCTATTAAGCACAATCATGGAGAGAACTTTACCTGGAACAGACAGTAGGTTGATACCCCTATAGTTATCACAAGAACTGCGATCACCTTTTTTGAAAATAGGGATAACAATAGCTCTGGTAAAATCCTTAGGAACCATGCCTTTATCATAAAAGATATTCAGAATTTCAGTCATCAAAGTGGTAACCGAAACATTCCCAGCTCTAAGCATTTCTGTAGTAATTTCATCTACCCCTGGGGATTTATGAAGTTTAAGTTTAGAAACAGCCAAAATAACTTCAGATTGTGTTATAGGGCCAACATTAAAGCCACCAATGCATCTATCATCATTGCAAAAAATGGGAATAGAACTAACTGCATTGTTTGGGATATCACTGAAATGCTCAACCCACCTAACTAAGACAAAATCCTCACCTTACCTTGTTTATCCTTCAATCTCTGTATACCTGTTCGTTTTCTACAGCACAATACATTAACTATATGGTACAGCTCTCTGCTGTTATGCTGTCTAACTGCTTACTGTGCTTTGTCAGCCAAGCCATCAATCCAAAGATTCTTATCAGTAGTTAACTGATCCTTTACACATTTATTAAGCTCTCTGTAATCCTTTCTATTAGGACTAGTAGGGTACTGATTAAGGACATTCCTGCAGTTCCTTCTTTCTGAAACAAGCTCAAGTGTCTTATCACTTAAATAATTCTGTCTCCTCTGCTCCTTTTTTCCTAAAAGAGTAGTTAGTTTCCAAAAAGCCTGTTTAAAATGATCCCATTCTTCCTCAACTTCAGTAGTAGGCAAACTATGACTGTCATAATGACTAAGTAACCTATCATGATAAGCTTTGGTATTATTGGATCTTTCAGAGCTGCAGTATTAAAAGTAAATTTTTTAACCCTAGCACAACACTTTTTAAATTTAAGTTGCAAGACACTTTTAAATAGGTAATGGTCAGATCCAATTTCAGCTCCCTTATATGACCTGGTTTTCCTAACAGAACTAGCCCATTTGCTGTTAATTAATATGTAATCAATCATATTCTTATGCAGCCCATCGGGTGAAACTCATGTGTACTTATGTATGTCGCGGTGTTTGTAATAAGTGTTAGTTATTCTGAATCCATTGAGTTTACTTACCTGTAGGAGACGTTGCCCATTGTCATTGCAGCTACCAATGCCAAAAGTGCCTATCACTGCTCCCCAAAGGTCAGAGTCAGTACCAACTTTGGCATTGAAGTCACCTAGTACAAGGGTAATATCTCCTTTCTTGACAAAATTCAAAATGTCCTGAAGTTGTCCGTAAAAACTATCCTTCTCATCCTCATCGACATGCTCAGTGGAGGCATAACAGCAGATAACATTCAAGTCTTTAACGCTTGTCTGAAATTTTGCTGTAAGAAACCTCTCATTAATGCACTCATATCCTAGAAGAGCATCACTAGCGTGTCTGCTGAGAAGCAGACCCACGCCTTGGTGCTTATTGTCGTCCCTCCCTGAAAAGAGAAATTTAAGATTATTTTTAAGAATCTGATCTTTATCTGTCCATCTGGTCTCTTGTAAGCCGAGAATATCTAAATAATAATGGTGGAATTCTTGTGTGAGGACATCAAGAGAAAAAGCTCTGTGCAGAGTCCTCACATTCCAACTACCTATGGAGAGAAAATGGTTAGTGGGATGTTTAAAGAAACTATGTTTATTGAGAGAGGGAATGCCGACAATATCAAACAGCCCCCTAATCGCAGACATTGGGCAAAGACCCGTTCCCTCACCACTAAAGGCTGAAGCCATCTATACTGGAAGACTTCCTCCAATGTAGAATTTGACGATGCCAATAGAAGCAAAGTTCAGGTGCCTGCGATGACCTCTGCTCTAGTTTATCCACCAGTTGGCAAACATATCCTGTGAATCTATTCACTTGGGGCTGTCAACCCACAAACAAACAGAAAACAAAGCGCAAGATTTTCCCTCCACAGAAGCCCACCAGTGCAGCAAAATCAGGATCCATAATCAAGCTCAGAGCCATATATCTGTCCAGTCCAGTGGGTTTATATGGTCAGCACCAGGACCCTGTGTGGTTGACCACTCCTCAACAGGGTAGTAAAAAAGAAAAGTAGCCATAGTTGTCCAGATCAGTAGGTAACACTAATCTGGCAGCCCTCCCCTTCCGTTCACTTCCACAAGAGAGTATCTCTTTTGAAAGGTACTAACGGTCTACACCACGAGAAGGCGGAGTCGGACCTTAGGTGATAGGACTGGCCGGTTCTATGCATCATCACACGGGATATCTAAATGTAAAAGTGCTACTTTTATCATACACGAGTATTTACTTCTAATAAAGTTTAATATAAAAAGTATTTTAGTTTAAAAGAGAAAGATTAACCAAGCGAACTACAAAGAAACAGACGATAATGTAAATCTTTTAGCTCAGCTGTCTCCCGCTGGCCATGGGTAGCTCCGGGTGGCGTTAAGGCGATATTATTTCCTCGTTCATGGTTGAGCGCATGGGCAGCGGCCAGAAGTAGGCTGCTCAACAGTGCATGGTTTTCTTTTCCCACATGGTGATACTTTCGGAAGTTTTCCAACGTGCAGTAGCTTCGAATATTATCGGGGAGAGTTGAATAATTATACAAATTGTCGAAATATATTTACTTTTCTAAACAAAATTCTGACCTTCTAATACTTGATCTCTTCTCCGAAATTTCAAAATTATTTTTTCTTGTTCCATCCCGTGTTGATTTAATATTCTGTGTCTTTATCTGTAGCAGTATGCGATTTAGATTCAATAGCACTTTTTTAATCCTGTTTTTACATTTGTTTGATTAAACATTTTAATTCGCTCTTTTACTAATTTGTTAGTTACACAGAGACTTGACTGTGCCTCCCCCAAATTCCTTCTATGAGTGTCCCCTCTATCACCCCATATTGCATTATAACAATTGTGCTGCTATCATAAAACCCGAGTTCAAGGCAGCTATTAGTTCTGCAATTCAAGAATGCGTTGTACTTCAACGGAAGAGATCCTAATATGTATACAATCCTGAGATACATTGAGAAAGTGAATATAGGCTACATTTCAATGAATGTAATATACATTTATTTCAAATATCGTATTGTACAACACTATTTACACTTAATAAGTTGTCGATGTTGGTTCGATTAGGTTTTCGCTTGCTTCAAATGTGGAAAATACAGAAGATTCACATGACATTGAGTGTTGAAACAAATGTACGCAGCGTTAGGTCGAGAGATGGATTCAGAAATGTTGAATTGTCTTTTTAGCCTCAGGACACGAAACGATCTCTTCAATGATGTAGAAAAGTCTTCTCTACCTTTATTTTCTAGCTTCATTGCGAATTCATTGTTGCCGATGGACTAGAGGTCGAAGTCACAAGACTCCAATGATCAGAAAAGAATATTGAAATGGAAGAATTACATTGAAATTAATTATGTGCGTATAATTTATTAAACTATGTTAGTTATTATTATGGTTATGAAAGCAAAGGCTATTGAAATACTTTGCTTATTACAGTTTATATATTGAAATCCCTGGATAGAAAAAAATGAGAAAAGTTTTATGATAACAATGGGAACGAAGAAAAGTCTATTATGTTGCGTATGTCTCAGCTTTGGAATATTTTGAAGCAGGTTAGGTGATTTGATGTGGAAGCGTAATAGATGTCATCAATAAAATTGAAAGCGAAGTTTATAATTATAGAGAAAACTTCAAACAAGGGAATTACCATTAAAAAACTTGCATCAAAGAAAGAAAAGCTACAATGAAATGCTGTTATAGTGCTTTTAGTGTAAAACGAATATTTGCTCTACGATAAACGACTTTGCATCGTGATATTGCTTTGCAACGGGTGGTGTCTTCAAAGACGTAAAGAGGATCCATTTGTATCTGGGTTTTGTTTTTAAATATATCATTTCGTGTTCACACATCAATAATTTGATGCCTAAATAGGAGATAATCTTTATATTCATTGCAAATATATATTATATATAATATTGTTACGACAGATGAACGTGATGCAATGAGTTTGTGATGGGTGTGTCATGAACTTGTGTGTGCGTGAGAAATAATTAACCAACGAATTAGAACATGGAACCGATCTGAAATATAAGAAAGACAAAAGTGTTGTTGAAGTTGTGAGATCCAAAAGGATTTTATCCTTACTTTTGTAATAAATTGCATTGTATGTAATTTTCATTGACCAATTTTTACTTCAACCCACGCTGTGTGCTCATCCATTTTAAATTACAACAATATTATAAAAATAACATATTAAAAAAATTATATAATTACATATAATAATCGGTATACTTTTATTGAAATATGTATAACAGTTATTTGAGGTTTGCATGCTACTTCAATGTCAATAAATACCTACCGGTCAAATGATTACAAGACTTCTCTAAAGTAAATATTAGGTTCAATTCACAACACTCAGTTGATTTCATTCGGATCACTAAAAAAGTACATCCGGAAATGATTTCTGCATAGAGCAGAAATTGAAATTAACAATACTAGGTGCGATTACAACTTGAAGAAACTTCTCTTCATAATGTTTAGCCTCTTGCTTATTATTTTTATGTGATGCCAACAATTCAATAATATTTACTTTAATGAATAAATTCTGCCTTATTCAAGACACTCATAGAGAAAAGTTGCGTGGTCTCATTGCAGCCATACCATTCATTCTTATGGGCAATTTTTCAAATTATATTGTGTGGTTTAAACTATTATGAATCAAAATGTATAAAAAAAACCTCAAGCAGCTCTTTCCACAGAGGAACTTTTAATTCAAAATACTAGAAATTTGTGAGAATGAAGGGACCTTAGCAGAAAGACAGCACAAAAATCTATTCCTTTCTTGGGGCTCGAACATAGGTCCTTTTGATCAGAAACCAAGTGCGCTAGCCAAGAGACGGCCTAATAATGAATATAATTTTTAATATATGTATCTTATAATGTAGATGCATAGTTATAATATCTGTATCTTATAATGTCAATGCATAGTTTCCATACCTGAATCATTAAAGCTATTAATCAAAGGATGGAATCAGACAAATGCGTATTTTAATCTGTTAATGTATATCTGAGGGTCACTGGTTGAATAAGTGACTGAGTTCAGCCTTTTGGACGAACAATAAACACCCTCAACAGAAGATATAGGACCGCTCTCTTGCTTATTATTTTTATGTGATGCCAACAATTCAATAATATTTACTTTAATGAAAAAATTCTGCCTTATTTAAGACACTCATGGAGAAAAGTTGCGCGGTCTCATTGCAGTCATGCCATTCATTTTGATGGCAATTTTTCAAATTATATTGTGTGGTTTAAACTATTATGAATCATAATGCATAAAAAACTCTCAAACAGCTTTTTCCACAGAGGAAGCACAGGAACTTTTATTTCGCAATACTACAAGTTTGTGAGGATGAAGGGACCTTAGCAGAAAGACAGCACAAAAATCCATTCTGTTGGGACTCGGCAGCTAGGGCGGAGGAGTTAGGGTCAGAATCGCCATTTCGGCACCAGTATCTCCCCGCCTAGCGACAGAGCTCCGACGGCGGATCCAGTTTTGGGAGCTAGGCAACAAGAGTCGACGTGGTACTGAGTATCGTGTGCATGATCCATTGGCCGAGACACCCTAATGTCCCCCGAAGGACATGTGACCTCATCCCGCGGGGTTGTTCGAACTTGGACTTGCGTGCAGACCAAGAGACCTTCTGGATGTCAGGCGGATTGTCTGTGGCTCGCTTAAGCTTTGTTTTCTATGTAGCGGTGGGACCCACTGAGGCTCTTTATAGACTGTGTTGTATTTCACCAGTGACTGTACGAAGTGAGAGGTCACTGTATGTATATAGTTAAAGTGTAAATAAATAATGTACATATGCGAAATACGTGATCTTGTGTATTCGGCCACCTAAGTAAATCATCCTGACGAGATAAGGACAGGTACCCTTCTGCAAACGCTCTCACACACAGTCAGAAACACAACCCAGCCAGACAGGCAAGAAGGAGCCTGTCTTCATTGGCGTCATCAGTGGGATCCGTGTTGTGAGAGTTGGGTACGAGGTGGCATTCCATTAAGGGACAAGTTTAGCAAATGTTGAGTGCTGGCAGGAGAGTAAATCATCGCCGCGAGAACTTTACATCGGTTGCGGTAAGATCTATTCTGTAGAGCAAGTTTTTGTCTTGTAATTCTGTGCTGTGCCATACAATATACGTTGGAACGCGAAAAACGGTTGTAAATCGCATTATGCTTACACTGCTCCAGACAGATCAACGCAAAACATGGAGGCTATTGGGGCTGATTTGTCAGGAGATGCTGTCTGCGATTATTCTCCGAATCAGGAAATAGCAGAGCAATCCGATGATGCAAGAAAGCACGAAATGGAATTGAGGAAACTCGAATTAACGTAACTCGAATCGTTGATAGACAAGCGCAATGCGAGGCCATGGCCGACGAACAACGCTTGCGAATGGATGTCGAAGAAAGGCAAGCGAAGCGCGAAGAAATGCAAGCACAACGCGAGCACGAACTGCAAATGAGGCGTCTTGAGCTTCAGATAGCAAAGGTTAGTGGCGTCAGATCTCATGGTGCGTCGTGTGATGGTTACGATTCGCCTAGATCCGATTCCCATAGCAGCTCGAAAAGGAAGGAGCATGAGGTACTGAAATATTGGATTTCGGTTCTGCACACTACGTTGGGATCGCTCCCAGAAACTCTCCTCAACATTCCTTTGTATTTCAAGGGGATCAAGAGCGTTTTCGCTTATCAGGGCGTGCCTGAAAAGGTTAGGGGCCAGGTACTCCTCTCCATTTTTCGGGAGAAGCTGAACGATCTTTTGGCTTTATTTTCTGACGAGGATGCTAGCGATTACAGTAAGCTCAAAGCGTACATTTTGGCGAGGTGTAAAGTCTCTGCAGTTGAATAGAAGAGTCAGTTGGATGGGGCAAAGAAACTTCCACACGAAACGTGGAACACGTTTTCGGAAAAATTAGGGAAATGTGGATAAGGTATATTGAAAACAGAAAAGTGTCCGCATCTGAGGAATTGGTCGACCTGCTGGTGGCCGATCGATTTAAATCAGAGGTACCGAGTAGTACTGGTGAATACATTGCATTACAAGAGCGCTGGGACTGGTTGCGTTCAAGAGACCTCATAGATTGCACACTACATGATTTAGGGAGCAGTCGAAATAATACGCGTCCACGGGACTCTGATCGACAGGAGACCAGGTACATTCCTCCTCCCAGGCGCGAGCAATTAGAACAAAAAGCGCCCATGCAATTTGCGAAGCGATCAGTTGCTACCACTATCAGTGCGCGTGGCTGTTTTGGGTGCGGCTCGAAGCAGCATCTTCGCAGAGATTGCCCTCAATGGCGGGAAAAGAGGAAATCACCCAGTGCTGGGATTAATACAGTGCATACTGTATGAGAAGAGCCGGAAGAGGCGTGATGTACCCGCGTTTCAACGCATATGTTTGAAGCTCAGGACGAAGGGCAATTAACAACGGTTAGACTCACCCAGCTTCAGACGGCGAACGTGCGATGTAGCCAGAATGCTTTCACAGCTTTTATTGATTCTGGAGCTGAAATCTCCGTGATTAGAAGAGATGTTGTCCCAGAGCAGTTTTTCACACCGAAGACGACGATCAAGCTGAGGACAGCATTTGGAGATTTCGAGATAGCTGAAATGATCCACGACCTTTTGCACTTAGTGGGGAGAATGCAATTCCCCCATGACTCCATGATTAGGCCAGAAATTAATTTAGTGATTGATGTTTCATCACGTCTGGCACTTCCTGCACTTATGACGATGGAAGATTTTAAAGCGCTTTCTGCCGTTAATTTAAGCGAAGAGCACACTCTACTTTCGAATAAAGCGAACGATTTGGTGGAGAAGGCTCTCGGAAGCAACATGCACTACGTGACGTCACCTTCCGAGAAAAGCGAGGGGCTGTCTGCTTCGGCTGTTGAGGTTACTATGGCAAATTTTTAATTCAACCAATTCGTCAAACATTTTAAATCAGTATTACTTTATAAAAAAGATTTTTATACGTTCAGTACTTAAAGTTAATATAATGTCTCCAGAGTTAAAAAGTTGTTGAAATTTCAACTCTTGTTTTACACTCGTAATTTCATAAATAACGGAAACGTTCAGTTTATTTAGAATATAGTAATTTAATACTTCAGTTATATCAGTTAATACTTCAGTTTATTTAGAATATAGTAATTTAATATAATCGACGTCATTACTTTATCTATTTTTACATATTAAATAAAAAGTGGAAGGAATGAAATGACGTAACGCAAAGGGTCAATACTATGATCAACACAACCAACATATCTTTTGTCCTGTTTCTAAGCATCATATGGAAAAATAATGTCTGCCCATTCCATGTGCCCGTAGTTATTCTTAGTGAATGTGATGGCGATGAGATCGGCCAAGAAATGGCCAAAACTCATTGTAACACCTAAAGTATCCTATCTACATGAAGACACTATTCTAGCCTTATTTTGCTAACAATTTAAGTATTCGGTACTTTTACATCACGATATGGTAGAAAACATTTCTTGTGAACGAAAATTAAGTGATTTCCCTCCCTTCCACTCGAACTTTAAACTTGAATTTACAAATAATTATAATGTTACGCAAAATTAGGTAATGAGTTATCGGTTGCATTAAAGTCAGCAGCTTTTTATTTGGATCCTACTTGATAAATAAGACACGTTCAATACGCATGACAAAACTTCCGTTGTGCAAGTGTGGAGAGCATTTATTCCTGTTTCTAGACTAAATGATCTATAGTTTACATTTGTGAATTCTACTCTATTCGTAAACCATTAAGACTATTCATTTTTACAAGAAGGAAAACTACAAATGAAATATTTTGATACTAACGACCTCTTTAATTTTAATTTCACAATTTATATTTTCTTAAGCTTACAGCAGTCAATCATAATGAAATGTGTGCATCTACTTGGGAAGCAAAAGAATTGATTTTAAGATTAAAACATTTCTTCATTTTTATAACTCTAAAATCCGAATTTTGTCAATTTTACAACTTTGAACATAATAAGTTGGCAAAGCGTTCTGCTACTTAGAGGTAAACTACATGAGATGATCAGTTTCTAAAAATCATATTCTACTTACCTCATGACTTACCCTCTCACCTGCTTGATGTCGATTGCCGTTGGATGTCTCCAAGGATCTGGGATGACTTCCTTCTTCTCCCTGGAAGTGACGACTCTAATCAGAGCACAGAGAAAAACAAACATTTCAGTTCAAACTTGTATTCTGTTTCGTTAAACGGAATTTAATTGTTATTCTTCGATGTAACATCACCTATAGAGTAACAATCGCGACATGACGTCAATAGTAAATGCCTCGTAATAATTGTTTTAAGAAAATATTCGTTTGCTCTGTATCTGGCATCTTAAAGAGTACTAAAGCTTTGAATTAAATCATGAGAAAAAGATATTAAAATAACTTATTATTTATAATATAGGAAGCAAATATATTTTTGGTTGTTTTAAAACTACCAAAACTCTATCTATCGTGTATGAGGGAGAGATTGGGTTGCTAATACCTCTGACATACTGACATACTGAGCTGCACTTTCATTTCCATCTAATAGGCTAAATGTCCAGTTTACAAAGGCCCCAAAGACTCACGGAAGGTTTGCGAAGTGGAGCCATTGTACAGCTCTTAGGAGACATGGAAACCTCCTGTCAAAGTCACACAGTCTGTTTTTTAAGGTACACAGGGTATGACTATTCTACATACGAGGTCACTGCTAATGTTCCCATCCAACGGACGGCAACCTTCTCAACACATGTGGGATCCCCTTTCTCACCTAAGTAGTTTGGTACATTTGTTAGAAAAAACTACTTAGCTACTATGTTTACCCTTCAACTTACTACTTAGTTACCCTTCTACATTTCATAGTAACTACTCAGTTACTATGAAATGTTTCAATAAAATGCAAAACATTCTTATTAGCATCTGTTATCTTGTAATCATCTCTAAGTCTCTTATATTTATTCAACTTTTCTTCTCTCCTGGACACAGAAAATTCAAAGGTCATTGACTTGCCAGACTGTCTTTATGTCTTGTATTAATACTTAATGTCAGACCTCTTTTCAAGGAATTGTTTATAGGGTAAAGCTGGATCGATAATTTGGGGGCTCTGGAGCCAAGTAGTAAATGGAGACCTCTCTATCATGATAAATTCAAGGATAATGAATTTCGCATAACTGTATGTAACGTTATCGATTAGATGATTGAAAAATAACGTAATGAGTACCTTAAACAAGTAAGATTAAAAAATCAAGGCGTTACTCTAGAGTAGGGGTTCTCAACGTGGGATACACGGTAAAATTTTTGTGGGTACGCCGTGAGAGCTCAAAGGTCGCTAGATCTAATAACAAAGTCAGTGTTTTATTTCATTTCTATGGTTTACTATAACTGTGGTTTCATCTATCTGTACAAGGGGTACGCCAGTTAAATACACATTTCCAGGGGGTTCGTGAAATATAATAGGTTGAGATCCACTGCTGTAGAGCAATGTCTTCCTTTTTACGGGGTGGCTCAGTAGGTAGCGCGCCAGGCTCATAAACTGTAGTTCTGAGGTTTGAGTCCCAGCTGGGTCAGCGTTGAGATTTATCTCCGCAAAATTTCCCACCCAGCTCACGGTCAGTAGGGGACACGATGGGCTTGGAAAAGCCGCTGTCCTCGGTTAGGACGTTAAGCTGTGGCCCCGTGTGCGAGAGAGCCATACCCTGTGCATGTTAAAGAACACGCTGGATGGCCTTGACGGGAAACCACCATCTGTTTCCCAACAGCTGTTCCAGTGGGTCCCCTCCCCCAACCTTCTCTGAGCCTTCGGGTCCATGTGACCTAGCCATTTAGCTCATGGTGTGCAAAAAAGTGCCGCTTAGAGGTAAAACAACCCAACTTCGTCTATAGTTCTACCCAGTTGAAGGGTAATTTCTTCTAATCTCTCGTAACTCTTAATTCTAATAATGAAAATGTATTTATGCAGAAAAGCTTGCAATAAGCGCGGATTCTTACACCGAACTCTTTAAGGTACGATTATATAATGTGGGATTTATAAATATTTCTTTAATGAGAACCCAAACGGCAATTCACTTGTCATTTTTTTTTAAACTTCGAAGTTCAAAATTACAAATGCAAGAGGGTAATGATTAATACGTTTAGTACATTGGGGGTAATAATTATTAATTGATTGAAAGTTGGATTTTTATTTGACCCTGAACCTGGGAAAAGAAGACTCTAGAATGGATCTCTTGTCGCAGGCTGCAAGAAAATTATGTTTCATATGAATGAATTGCTAAAAGAATCTGCAGATTTCGTGCAGCTATTGCTATAAAAATTATTGTTTGCAGAATCTTGGTTTGAGTCACCAGAATAATTTCAGGGTGTTCTGAAATCAAATACCATTCGTCGTACTGTGATCAGAATTTGTAACTAGAAGAACAATAATTCACTTCTCGTGAATATCAGATGTTCGTTTTCAAAGGAATGAAATTTGATTCCCAATTTTAGCATCATCTAATATTGGAAATTCAAACTAACGGCTGAATGCGTAAATGCAAATTGTAATATTATTTCTGTACCTATAAAACATAAAATAATTTCTCAATTATCAATTTAAAAAATGCTTCCTCCCTCCATCACATAGAGGTAATTGGGCAAATGATTGTTGCAAATGTAAAACCGATGGCACATCACACTCTACCACAAAAATTTCAAACTTCTATAACAAGTAGGTCGTTTGCAAAATTTAATTGAAGCTTCATCATTTTCCTACTTATTCTATCTTTAGAGGTCGCAATTTTAATTTTCATCATTTTCCGCATTTATCGGTGTCAAACTGTTGAAATTGGAACTAGTAGATTACGTTCTCAACGTGGGGTACGCTGTAAAATTTTTGGGAGTACGCCGTGAGAGCTCACAACTCGCTAGATTTAGTAACAAAGTAAAAATAACTTTTGTTATACTATAACTATAGTTTTATCTATCTATACAAGGGGTACGCCAGTTACATACACATTTCCAGGGGGTACGTCAAACATAAAAGGTTGATAACCACTGCAATAGTTGATTGGGAAAATGCAAATAATAATAGTTTATTGGTATCTGTTTAGCACAATTTTTTTTATCTCTTAAAATAAAAGTGTTATTTTACCACTACTCCCTGGAGGTAAGAGGAATGATTAGTGCCAATATAAAGCTCGTGATCATTATTATGAACCAAAATTTAAAATTCCTATTACAAATATATCGTTGGTAAATTGCAATATTCGCTCAGCATGCAAATACTGTGCAGAGGATTCATCACCGGGATGAAGAGGGAGCAACGTTTCAACAATCTTCGCATAGAACAATATCTCAGTGGAGTGTGTGACCTTCTACTGGAGATAAAAATATGAAAACAACTGCAATGTGTTGCATTTTGTCAGTTATTTTGAATCTAATATTAAAGTAACAGGTTATTTAGTAGTATGGAGCACGATATCAGTTACTAAAATTTAAAATGAAGTTAGTAATACTTTCTGTTACTTTGTGTAAATTTGGTCAATTTCTATTTCAAATTTTAATTTTTATTGACTGTTATTTAATGAATAGTTTATAATTATATAATATATTTCACATTATGTTCGTCAATTTAGATTATTTTTAGTTGCAACCACATTGAAATATTTTGACAAACATTACAATATCATTATTGAAAATTATTGCTTATAAAATATTATGAATATATTCTATTATCCACTTCTCTATTCTTTACTTATATTTCATACGAGAAATCAAAATTGCACATAAGAATGATGTTCCGCAACTCTTGTTTTCGTGACCATCACCATTATTGCTATTTGGCCGTAAACGTGACACAGGATCTGAAATTTCTAACATTTCTGAGATCTGTGACCTGAAGAACCACTGCGCATCAAATCTCACCTCTCTAGCACAGGTAGGAATTTGACCTTTGACTTCAAGGAATCTAATGGATCAGAAATTCCATAAAGTTTCTAAGATATAGAAAAGAAAATACGCACAGGCATCAATTTTCGAATTTACCATATATAGATTTACATTTGACAACTGACCTCGATAGACTGATCAAATTCGTAATATCGTTTAGACAATGGAAACCAAAATATCTCTAATTACCAATTCCCATGTTTCTAGCACTTGGAGATCCAGTCTTGACCTCTACTTGATCTGGAAGGACATTTTGAAGGTCAGTTTTTTTGCGAAATCTACTGTTACGATTACGCTTACGTGCAAATTTTAAGAGCTCTTCGATTTCTACATCATAGTTAGAATAAGATATACCCCCTATCCGTTACTTAGTCACTACCTCACTTACGCAATATTAGCTAAATGCACTCAGACACTACCTCACTTACAATCGGCTGCATACACTCAGTCAGTACTTCACTTATGCACAATCAGCTATACACAATCAGTCACTACCTCACTTACTCAAAATCAGGTGCAAGTAGTATAGTCCCCCATGCAGTGCTTTCCCCTATGACATCATCGACCACGTCCCCTTATTCATATTCATAACTGACCACCACCTTTTAGCGTCGCCACTACTTTCCCCCTATTAATAACTTATTAATAATCATAATTAAGATTCATAAGTCATTAATTAATCGCTTAGTGTCGTTCCCATTTATTAAAATACCCCTACATCCCGCCATTTTGACCACAAACTCCCGAAATAACTCAAAGTCCCTAGTCCGCCATTATGAATTCTAACGTCCGCCATATTGGTTTCCGCCATCATCCGAAAATTCCAAAATATTCCACCTAATTGGGGTGCCATCAAGGCGTTTAACACACCTGCTATATTTAAAAAAAAAAAAGTACTTCCTACAGTGGGACTCGATCTTGCAACCTCACCTTACCAGCACATTAATCCATTACACCCAGGGTAATACATTCTTAGAGTGTTGAAAGTTGAATGAAGTAGAAAAAAAACTAATCATTATAAAATAACCCAGGAATGTTATATTTCGGCATTTATTTTTTATTATAATTTAACGTGTGAATTTTATATTTCGTCTATTTATTTTTTCTTGTATATTAACCTACGCAATTTTCATTTCTTATAATTTAACGTGCGAATATTTATAAATGTTTTTTTATTTCTTGTAAATTAACCTACGTATTGTTTAGTCCTTGTAAATTAACCCACGAAAATTTTAGTCCCTGTAAATTAATAATTTTTATTTCTTATAATTTAATGTGCGAATTTTATATGACGGGGATTTATTTTTTATTATAATTTAACATGGAAATTTTTTTATTTCTTGTATTTATTTTTCATTAACTTACGATTTTTTTATTTTTTATAACTCGCCAAATTCTTTATTCCTTGTAAATTAACCTACGAATTTTTTATTCCTTATAAATTAACCTACGAATTTTTTATTTCTTTACAAGTTAACTCTCTAATTTTTTATTTCTTTATAAGTTAACTCTCGAATTTTTCATTTCTTATAATTTAACTCGCGAATATTTATAAATTAATTTGTTATTCCTTTTTAATTAAACATTTATCAAAAGTGACGACACCTTTAAAATATGCGCCCCTCCTTAATTAAAACGCTTATCAAAAGTTCGACCCCCTCATTAAAAAACCCTTATTAATATGCGCCTCCCCTTTATTAAACACTTATCAAAGGTTCCGCCCCCCTCGCCTTTGGCGGGCATCTTTGATGGTCAACCTATAATCTCCTTATTCATTAAAAACCTCCTCTTTATCAAAAGTTCAGCTCCCTTTATTAAACACTTATCAAAGTCCCCCCCCCCCCTACTTGGTCAGCCAATCCTTTTCGAAATTTCTCTAAGCCCCGCGACGGCCATCTTGGTTGCTGATGTCATCACACTCTGCACAAAGCCACCAAAAATTTGCGAAACTCGCACCCTATGACGTAATAAAACCTTCTAGAAAGAACTAGAAAATGTTGCACATTCTAGCCAAGTCCCAGAAATGGCACAATTCTTCAATGTATGCTGCAACACCTTGTCCAGACTTGTAAACACCTGAATAATTCCATCCTCCTCTCAGATGCTATCATGGATGATGCAATCCTCAAAATAATTGCAAAGTCCTACTAAACTTTCGATGGCAACGTCAGGACATTACCTCTGAGAATGGATGATGCAACCCTCAAAATAATTGCAAAGTCCAACTAAACTTTCGTTGGAAACGTTCGGGTCATCCCTCCTCCCTCATCCCTTTGGTGGCCATCTTTGATAGTCAACTTATAAACTCATTATTCATTAAAAAGCTCCCCTTCGTCAAAAGTTCCACCCCTTTTATTAAAAATTTAGCAAAAGTTCCACCTTCGTGGACGGCCAACCCTTCTCGAAATTTCTACCGATGGCCATCTTGGATGACGTCACCGACAAACTCAATCCTCGATATTATTCTAAGTCCATCGGCGGCCATCTTGGAGGTGGTCACTGGGCATATGGTCGATCCCCTTCATCCCTTTTTTTTCTGTATTGACAGTAGTTGTTACAAATTGGAGACTCTTCATCCTCCATATCAAAAATATGAGGTTTTTTTCGATCCCCTCATAACTTTGGTGGCCATCTTCAATATCCAACCTATAAACTTGTTACTCATTAAAAAGTCCGCCCAATCCTCCTTTATTAAAAAACCCTCATTAATTAAAACTCTTAGCAAAAGTTTCACTCCCTCACCCCTCTAGCGGCCATTTTGAATGGTCAACCTTTCTCGAAATACCTGTAAGAAGTACCTGTCTTCCTGCATGCTTCCTAGAAAGTAGAAAAAAAAACTTAAAATATACCGATGGCGAAATCAATTACCAAGTTCGTATTCACTTCGAAAGGAAGATAGGGCGCCGATTCACCTACTCAAGAAGATTGCCGGCGCTCTATCTTCCTTTGAAGGATAATAGGTAATTTCCAATTGCAGTTGAAACTACTGAGAAATATTAAGAATGCGAACTACTGAGAAATATTAATATTCCATATGCTTGTTCCGCCTCGTTTAAATCTAGAAAACGCATTCTTAATATTTCTCAGCAATTTCAACTGCAATTGGAAATTCCCCATGAGAAATACAATTGACTCATAATTGGTTTTCATTACGACAAAACCCATTTTGTGCCAAATATTAATTCATGGAACAAAATTATTTCTAGTGCTAAATCATCACATTTGATTTGCACAATGTAAACTCTTTCATGAACAGCAATTATGCTACAAGTTGAATTCCTGAAACATTAGATTTAAACTTAAGACAATTAATCAAATTCAAACTTAAATGAGATTGTATTTAACTAAAGTACCTCCTACTCCTCAATTTATGCATAGAAC
The DNA here is from genome assembly GCA_038380435.1 of Ryuthela nishihirai. Lineage (NCBI taxonomy): Eukaryota > Metazoa > Arthropoda > Arachnida > Araneae > Heptathelidae > Ryuthela > Ryuthela nishihirai. The sequence goes on from JAWZYU010000031.1 coordinate 40,879,633, forward strand.
AAAGTTCTTTCCAATATTAAATTACCACATTGCATTGGCATAATTACACGAACAACGACTATGCATTTAGCATAGTCGCTGTTCCTATATTTATGCCATTGTAATGTGATAACCCCCTTAGGCTAATTATATAATGCTCAAGGGGGAACCTAAACTTAAGACAATTAATTAAATTCAAACATAGATGAGGTTGCACTTGAGCATGATCGAAATCAAATATCTTACCTATCTTTTGGTATACAGCAGGCTCAACCCGGCAGCCCAAGGGATGAGGCCTCTACCTCAGCAAGGTTTCCTGGCGACTAAAGAATTTTGGGAATATTACGAAGATTAAACAGACGGGGAAGACATTGTGACGATTTCGTTCTTATTATTACTAAGCGATGAAGTTTTGTTAGAGGAAAGAATGAACAAATCTCATTGTTCCATTTTCCGTTCTGACGTTCATTGTGTATTTCGGAAATATTTGGATTTAAAATGTATCGGAATAAAACAGATAATTCTTTTTGTAACTTAAGCTGATGAAGCGAATTCTATTATTCTAATATTAACATAGAATAATTTAAGGTATTTTTACAGACATAAAAATATATAGATGTTAGCGAAAAATTATTTAAACATCATCACGCAACAATCAAATAGTTAAACAGTAACTTGCATGTATGCAATAGTTTTTCCTCGAGTTTCGAAGAAGCAGAAGCATTTTTTTATTCAAAAGGTGTTATTGCAAAATATTTCTCCACTGATTTGAACTTGAATATTCAAATTTCGGTAGGTGTAAGGATTTTTCTTCAACGCGTTTGAATATTTTCGAGCACGACGTCATACGTTTCGTTTTCTGTCAGCTGTTTTGTAACAAACAAAACGTGTGTGTTTTTGTTAATACAGGAGATGATATGAGAGCGGTTAGGTTTAAGAACCTGGAAAGAAACAACCCATAAGGGAGCTTTGTTCAGAGCACGAAATACGATCGAAACTACAGACAGCCAGAGAATTTTCAAACTTAGAAAACCCAAAATCTTGTAGTGGGCACGAAATGTGTTAAGAACGCAGCGGAGGGATGGTAAAAGGTGAATCATGACCTGACACGGGTTAAATACTGGTTGCTTCGCGCAAAGGGTGAAGAAGTGATAAAACGCAATATCCGTGAAAAGGGACAAAATCCTTGTGCCACAAAACTGTAGCTCAATCCTCTTTTTTGAAACAACTGGATTTCCCTTTTCAGATTATTACATGTTTTATCATACCATATCTCCTGTGATGGTCTGAAACAAAGGGGGTTGAAGTGGGGTGAAAATGCGGGTTTGGCCAGAAGGGCTGTTTACTGTCAATGGGTGACGTCATCCGATGTCTCCGGACAGAGACATTTCGAGATGGGTCAGAAAACAGCGGTCAAGGGTGTGAGGGGGATGAACGTTTCCAAAATATGTTGTAACGCATCACGTCTCATACGGAAGCAAAGGGGGGTCGACAGCGCGATTTCCACAGGTTCATCCAAGATGACCGTCGATGGAAATTTCGAGAAGGGTTGACCATTCAAGATGGCTGCTCGGGGGATGAAGGGATGGAACTTTTGCTAAGAGTTTAAATTAATGAGGGTTTTTCAAAAAAGGGGGATTGAGAGGACTCTTTGAAGAATAATGAATTTATAGGTTGGTCATCGAAGATGGCCACCAAAGGGATGAAGGGATTCCCTGAACGTTGCCACCGAAAGTTTAGTTGGACTTTACAATTATTTTGAGGATTGTATCATCCATGATAGCACCTGAGAGTAGGGTGGAATTATTCAGGGGTTTACAAGTCTGGACATGGTGATTGCATCATACAGTCCAGATTTGCACCATTTCCTGGGACTTGGCTGGAATGTGCAAATTTTCTAAGACTTTTTCTAGACATAGGACTACTTACGATGATGTCATAACTTGGTCCATCAGCTTACTGCTCTTTGAGATGTTGTATTTGGCTGTCCCATTCCTTGATAATAGATGGCGCCACTGGCAAAACAGAAAAAATTCCGGGAATGCATATAATATTACTTTGCTAAAAAGAATTGTCAGCTTCTGATTGTCCAGCGGTTTGAACGCCTGGCATGTTTTGGTAGTCGTGGGTTCGGGTTCCACTCAGGACAACCGAACTTTTCAGAAATTATTTCAAGTCACTGTATGATATATAGAGTAAGGAAATACAGAGAGTCACTCACCTACTTTGTAGCAATTATTTCAGCCACCAACGTCAGACTATGGAACCAGTGTTTTCTGTCATGATCTTGTGCAGAACCACAGACTGCTACGTTATATAGAGTTAGAAACCAGTATGAAATAGAAGAATTTATTTATCATGATTATATAGAAGTAATATCGAATAATCTGGAAATATTCACTTGTTTTTAAAAAGCCAATAACTTGTACTAAATTTTTAAAATCAGAAAATATATATTTAATTATTTCCGCCAGAAAATCAGTGCGAGAAGTAAATAAATGGGGAGTGCTACGGAATTTGGTTTTCTGAGACTTAGTTCCCTAATCCGCCACAGGAACGATGCTCTATGAAAGTTTAACATTGTGGAAATGTTGCCATTAATGATATAGCGAGTGGAATTTTGTACATCATTTCTCTATGGTATGATAGGTTAATGCATGATGCCGTTCTCCAAAACATGTAAATAATCTTTTGCATTCCACTCTCTCGTATATGCGTGTGTTGAGAATTTTCTCCAATTAACCCCGTATTACCTTTGGTCACAATAAGAACATTGATGGGCTTCGAGAGGCTCTCACAGATGGGATGTTAAGCCATGTTATTGAGGAAGATGAATGGGTTGATGGATAATGGAAAAATGTAGAAACTAAATCCCGTTCTTCGAATGGGACTTTAAGCCGTGGTACAATGTGCACAATATCCATACCTTTGGTACAGGTTAAAGAAGAACCTAGATGCCTTGACGAGAAACAACTATCTGTCTCCTAACAGCTGTTTTCGGTGGGTCTCTTTTCAACTTTCTCTAAGGGTCCTTGTGATTCTGGGGTCTTAAGGGGATTTTGTGATCTTAAGGGGTCTTAAGGGGATTTTGTGATCTTAAGGGTCTTAAGGGTATTCTGGGGTCTTAAGGGGATTTTGTGATCTTAAGGGTCCTTGTGATCTGGCCATTTAGATCACTATGTGAGCAAAATTACCGCCCAGAGGTTAAATTTAATTTCATTAAATGTAATAAAAAATTATTTAAACTATTAATTTTAATAAATAATACAGTATGGATAATTGAAAACGCTATTTAAAAACATTTTAATTAAAACAACTGGATATTTTGTTGAATGCAACCATGTGATGGAAAATTATTATATACATGTGTGTACACAAACATACCCCGAGGTGGAAATACGATCCTGTACCCACCACCTACGAAAGTCCTGTCATATCATTAGAAATCTCAGACTTGTCTACCTACTTGAAATATAAAACAGGTGTCAGGCTAGAGGCCTTTTTAGATTTTTTTTGTTCAGGCTTTGTATATTTATTTTGGATTTCACCAACAAGGCTTATGCTACGTGGGAGGCCCTCTGTCTCGGCATCTGGAAAGTTAATTGAAGTAACAGTGCCCAGAGGGGACGGAGGTCGCCCACTGCTCGCGGACTCCCCAGATGGTCAGGCAGAGACAGAAAGAGAAAGGGTGGGCAACAACGAGAATGGCAGAGCCGGTCGAGTTTCGAAAGCGTGCAGACGAGAAATTGTAAAGCTGGGAAATGCCGACTGGTAATAGCGGCATTGGGCTCTGTAAATACAGCTGAACAGGCATAGTAAGCTGGTGTTGTTGTAATCTATGTAATTGAGCATATGTCCTCGTCCATCAAGCATGTTTGGAAGGTTAAATAAATATTTGTTATTTTAAAGTAAAGGCTGAAGTTTGAACCAATTTATTGGGGAGGAGCCTCAGTATTGATTCCTTGCAGTTGTGATAAAAATCTTTGATTTTTGTTCCGAAAGACTCTTTCACCCGTCGCGTATAGCGATCGAACCGAGGGGACGTCCTAAGTGGTCCCAATAGACCGACAAACGAAGAAGTAACATCACAAAGTGGCGCAGTCGACAGTACGCGACAGAGGTGAAAGTAGCGGTGAAGGTGACGAAAGAGTTCCGACATCCATTGTGAGCTGACCAGAACAAGGCCGATACTGCCAAGAATGTCCTGCGGTGTGCTTCAGGCGATAGAATAGCTGTGAAGGTACCCGAAGAATTGTGCATCATGTTCGAACTGTGGAAAAAGCTGTGAAGGTGACGGAAAAGTTCAACATCCACTGGGAGCTGACCAGCGCAAGGCTGATACTACCAAGAGTGTTCCGACTGTGTGCTTCAGGTGGCAGACTGACGAGGCGGTTTGTTCCTGTCATCACATCGGAGGTAAGTATCCTCTTACTCTAGGGGCGAGTAGTTAGATACGGCAGAGGCCTGTACGAGCTAAAATGGAGCTTAGGAGCGGTCGCGATAGGGAAAGGGATGAGTTAAGGCGAGGCTACACAGTCACAGAGAGGGATAGTGCGCAGGGTGGTTATTCAGGGAGTGACCGGGGAAGCGAGGAGGTGACAATAGACAGAGAGTCTGATGCTGCGGAAGACATGAGAGGGTTGAGGGATTATGGCAATGACAACGATACGGATATGCTGCAGAGCGGGACCAGAAAGCAGAGAGCTAAAGAAAGGATGGGAGGTGATTTTGAATTAGAAAGGATGAGGTTAGAGATGCAGCTGAGAAGGGAAGAGAGAGAGGCGGCAGAAAGGGAAAAGGAGAGAGAGGCGGCAGAAAGAGAAAGGGAAAAGGAGAGAGAGCATGAGTATAGAATGCTGGAACTGCAAATGAGGAATGCAAACGAGGAGAGGGGTGATGTGCGAACGGTGGCAGTTTCTAGTAATCCAGCAGATGCGCGGCTGGCTAATTATATAAAATTATTGGGAAATATGTTAGCTGGAAGTCCTAAAAACCCAGAAGTGATAAATCTCTTTGAGACAGCGGAAAGGGGTTTTAAGATATATGAAGTACCAGAGGAGTTTCAAGGCAAAGTCATCATTTCTTTTTTAGATAGTAAATATGCAAATCACGTTTTTCGAAAATTAAGTGCAGAGGATTTTGTTAATTATAAGAAAGTTAAAGAGGCTGTATTAAAAGAGTTTAAGCTCACTCCCTCTGCGTACAAGAAAAAGTTTGAAACTATCACGAAAGAACCGAATGAGTCATATAATCAATTAGCCTCGAGGCTCAGAAATAGCTTTGATTACTACGTCCGCAGTAGGAAGGTGACAAAATTTGAGGAGCTTATGGACCTGATAGTGTCGGATAAGTTACGTGATAGCCTTCCTCAAGACACTCATGGTTACGTAGTACAGAAAGAGGCGGAGTCATGGGCAAAAGCAGACGAAATAGCCACGTGGGCAGAAATCCATCTAGCCAGTGTAAACGGAATGGAAGAGGTCCAAACTTTTAAAGAGGTAAGGCATAGACAATATGCAGAACGTGTTGTTTCCCCCCAGCGGAGGATAGACTCGGAGAGAAATTACTCGAGCAGAAGGTATCAATCGGCAGTTAATTTAGCTGAATATAGAAATATCCCATAGTAGGAGGTGCCATAAATGTAGATCTGACGAACATTTGATGAAAGATTGCCCACTGAGAACTGGGGACCGTGAGAGTCGAACTCAGGTGTACGAAGTTAGCACCTTGAATCAGAATTCTGAAGATGTTTGTGAGGCAACAATAGGAAGGGTTACGACACTTTCAAAGCCAAGTCCAAGCAGTCGAGTAACGGAACAGGGAAAGATGCGTATCCCAGTAGATTATAAAGAGGTTCGAATCAGAGGTGGCGACAAGACAGCTAGAGCATTCGTGGATTCGGGGGCAGACCTGACAGTAATCAGAAAGGGGATGCTGAACGAAGAAAAGCACCCGGTAAAAGACCATCTGTTGTTGCATGGGCCGTTTGGTGATGCCATAAGGGCAGAGGTAAAAGAGCTGCCTTGTTTGTGGTTTTTTTGGTGTTTGTGGTGAGAAATTGTCAGCTGATACTTTAGCAGCAAAGGAATTTTCAGAAAAACTTTTAGTGCTTATTGAAGAAGAAGGCCTATGCGCAGAACAAATCTACAATGTAGATGACACTGGGTAAAATTTAAAATTTTCCCAACGAAAACATTTATGACAGCGGAAGAAATCTCAGCATCAGGATTTTAAATAAAGAACGAAGCACTGTGGCTGTGTGTACAAATACTGCAGGTACGCACAGACTTTCTCTTTTTGTAATTGGGAAATCAGCAAAACCCCGAGAATTCAAGCATTTAAATTTAGTTGCTCTGCCAGTTTACTACAAAGCTCAAAAGTCTGCTTCGATAGACTCGTTTTTTTTTAAGGAATGGTTCTTTACAGTATTTGTTCCAAAAGTAAAAAGCCACTCTACAGGTCTTAAAATGCCTGTAAAGGCCCTACTCATTCTCGACAATGTCCCAACACACTCAAGCGAACTCATTGCTGACAACATGAAAGCCATGTTTTTGCCACCTAATGTAACGTCTTTAGTGCAACCAATGGATCAAAGCGTGCTTGTAAGTTTAAAACGGCGATGCAGGAGAAAGCTTTTTTCAGAAATTCTACAGAGAACCGAAAATGACAGAATAGTACTTTTAAATGCTTTGAAACATTGTCAACTAATGATTGACAACCTCAAGGAACCATTTTGAGATGCATTTAATATGGGTATATATGTGGTCGAATCTTTATGAAGTTGTCTGTTAGTAACAAACCAAGGGACATCGACAGCATATCTCAATATTTTTTTTTGCGGAACTAAATCTTTTGTATATTCGTATTTTGTATAATCTTTTGTATATTCAACTAATCTCAGCAAAATATGATTTTCTTATAAATGATGGACATATTGTTGAAATACATCCGTGATATACCATTTCAACAGCAGAAGTGACTTTTTGAGATTTGAACAAACTAAAGATAATTTAATTAAATTGTTTTATAAAACAGGTGGTAGTTAATTGTCAAATTTCATTTCTCTTTATAATTTCTTATTGTCCTTTATTCGTAGTTTGTTGTGCTTGCAGTTTGTTTTAATAATTCGTAATTTGTCAAATCACTAGATTAAATAAAGAAATAAATCGCCATAACAATACACCTTCCATACATTTGTATCTTCTGTTGAAAGTTACGAAAGGAGACTGATTAATGGCGGTCGTTACATGACGAGAGAAGAGAGAAAATGAGCAATTAGAACCTTACGTTAGGTGGCGTTGCACTACGATTTGAATTCGTCACTCATCTGTCTTCGCTTTTATCTATGAACTTTACAGTTCTCTCATTGGTGAGACACTTGCCCAAAGAAACATCACCCGATGGTATCTTGACCTCCGTATTAGTGGGCGTGACTTGCCGTGCATGTGGCATGAACAACATACGTGTGCAGATGGAAATGGAAAGGGGAAGCGGTGCTATGGAACTTTCTACAAGTTTTTTCTACAAGAATTGTCAGGAGTGACAATATTATTTCAGCTGTAAGACACAACAAGAAACAAAGGATCGAGAGAGGGGAAAAGGCAAAGGGAGGCAATTCATTTCGAAATGGCGCCAGTTGGAGGATGCAGACAAAAATGGCGAAACCAGGTCCAAAGGCATACGATTACGACACTCCCCACAAGATAAGCTTTCATTTGACAACCTAACTGTGGATGCTCATATTCGGAAGATAGAAAAACTATTGGCATATTTCTCCTTTTTTATGGGTAGAAAATTACGCGGGCCGAATATTTACATTTCATAACATTTCTGACACCCAAGCATTCATTTAATGCACAATGTACTGCGTTTGGTGGAACAATTGCCCTGAGAAGCACAGAAAGTGGCACATGAAATAATAAGCTGAAAAAAATTGTCAGGAGTGACAAATATTAAATTTCAGCTGTAAGACACAACATAGTTATCTGCTTCCTGATAGATGGCGCCGTTGTGCGAATCAAATAAAAAATGCGGGAAAGTTAAGTCACACTAGTTGAAGGAAAATCATTAGCAGTTAGTGGTGTAATGGTTAGCATAACAGCCGGTTACTGGAAGATATGTGTTCGAATCCCGTTCATGGCACAAACAATTTTTTTCAGCTTATTGTTTAGTTTTTCATGTCTACAGGACATCTACTATGAGAATTTACCACGCAAAGTGACATCATTTGTCAGTTTGTGTGTTTGTCGTATAACCGATAAACAAACAGACATATCACGAGGATAATAAGAAAATAGGTAAAAAATATACCAAAGAAAGAGTGAAATGGTCATTAAGGTAAAGAACTTGCTTGTGGCATATCGATTTGAAAACATCAAATATTCTCGTTAAGATGTGTAACAAATGCTGAAATAGTAATTAGAATAAGACTATAATAAATAATTAACAAAAATTTTATTTCTTTCAATTTATCAGTATGCCATATTCTCATAAAATTTCTAGTTGAATGCTTTCAGGTAATTCATAACAGAAAATAAAATTTTGAAATCAGATTAAAAGGTACTTTAGAATGAATATTAAAAGTAATACATGTTTAATGAATCCTTGGCTTGAAATCCATAGAAAACATAAATAATCGAAAACAAAAGTGTGTTCAGGACATTCTGTCTACCAGTAAAGTTTTTAAAATCATATTAACAGTTTCTTCAGCAACAAAACGACATTACTTCTACATTGAATTTGCTATTACCTATCATATAAAGTTCATAAGGTTTAGAAATAAATGGAAAAAGAAGCAAAATTTTTAGCACTAAAATTTTTACAAAACGGGATATTTATTAAGGAATGTAATTGCGATTTCTCGTTGTGATTTTCACTCTGAGCAAAGAAAATTAGAATGGAGACATTTTGGAAACGAATACCTTTCGGAGTCAAAGTGTACCTAGAAATTAGTCACGTAGTGTAAGCAATTAAAAACATTGTTTCGAGTGAAAAAATAACGCAGGGAACTCGATTCAATGCAATACACGAATTTGCCATGTTTAGAGGGCGCTGCAATCGAAAAATTTACATTCCGCGTATGGAAGCTGGCTCTCTTCTCTCTTAGACACGCTTTGAATAGATCATATGGCAATAAAAATTGATTTTGGTAAACAATTTCTTAGAAATGACATTCCCCATCGGTAATGAAAAAATTTCTTTGTTACAACCTAATACACAATAACCTCTAAAAAGGCATTACTATTAAAATATTTTGTATTCTAGTGGACACTTATTTATTTTAACGTGCACAAGATATGGCTCTCCAGCACATGGGGCCTGCTGCCACATTTTATTCTTTTCCTACATAACTTGTTACCATCGATAAAAGACTAGCAATTACTATATAGCAGGGCCAGATTAAAGGGGAAAAAGGTCCATGATTCCCTCCTTTTCAGAATTCTAATGTAAGGGTAATGGAAAACTCAAATTATTATACTTTGGTATATTTAAAGCATTTTTCACGAATTTTTTACAAACCGTTAAAATGGAAGGAAAATTTTACACTGTAATGGAAATCCAGTTTCTTTAACCTCCCCCCGTTTTTTGGCCTCCGCCCCATTATTTTTTCGAAATTCTTTCCTTCTTCTGACAGTGTCACTAACAAAAGTTTTATCTTGTCTGGAGCTAATGGGATCTTTACTTACATGGCTGCTTCCCCGATTTCCGACATATATAGGGGTTGCTGAGTAGGAAGCAAGCGAGGCTCGTAATCTGTAGTTCTCAACTTCAAGTCTCAGCTGGGTCAGGATTGAGATTTATCTCCGCAAAATCCCCGCCCAACCCATGGTCAATAGGGAAAACCGATGGGCTTGGAAAGGTCGAATGGGACGTTAAGCCGTGACCCCTTGGGCGGGATATCTGTACCCTTTGCACGTTAATGAACATGCTGGATGGCCGTGACAGGAGGTTACATCTGTCTCCCAACAGCCATTCCAATGGTTCCCTCCCACAACCTTCTGCGAGCCTTCGGGATCTTCGTGACCTGGCCATTTAACACATTGTGTGCAGAAAGGTGCAGTTCGGATGTAAAACAACCAAATTTTATAGTATCTATGAAATAAAATAGATTGTTGTCTACAGATGACAAAGTGAAAATATTAGCAATTAAACCATGTAATGCAAAATATTTTTATTCATCTGATTGAAATATTTCAGATAAGTTTCATGCTTATTAGAATTTAATGAAATAAAGAAAATGATTAATTTAACTGCATGTTGTTGTTAGGTAGCAATGAAAGCTTTCATCGAAAGAAAAGATCGTAACCATGGAAACTTAAGCATGCATTCGTAAGATATTAATCCTCTTTTACGTGGATTTCAATCAGTAACAATTACTACGGCTTCTCTAAACGAAGTTTTCGATGTCTTTCATTACGAATTGTTCATTAACAAAAAGCACTAGATGATACTGATATTGTAGACATTTTTGTATACCATACATTTTTCCAAAGGGTTTTGCTGATATAAACTCGAGTCCAATTTTTATTCCTTTATCATTTTTTTATTATGAAATAAGGTAGCCATTAGATATGTTGCAGATCTGGACAAAAGTCTAAAGCAAACTATAAACTCAATCGAAATATTTATTAACTACTAATTAACTACATTTTCAACGGTACTATACATATAAAAGATTCAATATAGGGTTCCTACAAAAAATTCCTCAAGAGATCGGTGGAGTTAAATTACACAGTGCAGCAAGAAAGTAAGGAAATTGAAATAAAGTTTGGGTTGGGTTGTTTTACCCGTGAAAAGCCCTTTTTTATACACAATGGACTAAATGGTTAGGTCAAAAAGACTTCAAGGGCTGCGAGAAGATTTGGGGAGAGGAACCATTGGACAGCTGTTGGGAAACAGTTGGTAGCCTCCCATTAAGGCCACCCAGAATGTTCTTTGCTGTGCGCAGTATATAACTCTCCGGCACACAGTGACCCATCTTAATAACCCATCTGACGAACGGTGGCCTTTCCAAGCCCATCGGTGTCCCCTACTAACCGTTGGCAGGGTGGGTAGTCTTGCGGAAAAAAATCTCAACGCTCAACCAGCTGGGACTCGAACCTGGGAACTGCAGTTACGAGCCTGGCATAGTATGGACTGAGATTCCCCAGCCCTGGAGTTTTCTTCTTTAAACAGTAACATTTAGTTCTGAAATTTCGAATTTTGAATTAAGAATTCCGGAGTCTAAGCTAAGCAGAATCCTCTTCTTCTTCCAAAATCAAAATATAATATCCGAGTCCTCGACTTTCACGTTGCCTCTCCGCTGTATGCTGTATTAGGCGAGAGTCATGTGTGACCCAAATGACCTGCGCATCGTGGAATGCCGTGACGCGGGATTTGCTGTGCGCGTACAGAGGGAAGGAAGGGGGAAGTGGAGTCCGTCGGAAAAGAAAGGCACTTCTCTCCTCACCATCGAAAGGGTTGGAAGTAAAGTAAATTCCTGCGCTGTGCAAGCCATCATATTTGAAGGATTTTTTAATAAAGTCGGGTCAACACTCTGGGACTGTCTGACTGGATATTCTCGGTGGGGCAGTGGATTAAGGCTGCACACTTATCAAATATATATATAAGTAATATGAAGTGTTGTTCATTGAACGTAATATTTAATCGAGAGATACCGAGTTGATGGTTTTATTGAATACGTTAGCTACTGTGTGATTATGAGCCACTAAAGACATTCGTTTAACAGACCTCTGAAATAAATAAGAGCGATCTTGATTAGATCTTTGAAACTTTTTTTTAAACATGCACGAAAACCTCATAAAATTAATGATTTTTTGTATCAATTATCCTTAACAGCATTCCCAAATGGAGGATGGATGGCCCTCTTGAACCCGTTGGATTCGACCTTCGGTGCCAATGAATTTTTAATTATATATTTACGGAATTTTACTTTAATGAAATAAAAAAGTCATCAATTTTAGAATCATTTTGTTTTCAGACAAATGATATCCCAATACCGAAACAAAACACGTATCCATAGAAACCATAAGCTTCCTTGTTTAGCGAGGTGACCAGTACTATTATTTGTGGGTTGGGTTGTTTTACCTCTGAGCGGCACTTTTTTGCACACCATGGGCTAAATGGCCAGGTCACATGGACCCCGAAGGCTCAGAGAAGGTTGGGGGAGGGGTCCCACTGGAACAGCTGTTGGGAGACAGATGGTAGCCTCCCGTCAAGGTCATCCAGCGTGTTCTTTAACGTGCACAGGGTATGGCTCTCCCGCACACGGTGCCACGGCTTAACGTCCCATCCGACGGACGGCGATATTATTTGTGGATTTAAAAGAGTAATATACACTAAAGCTTCTCGAAATTAACTTTCGTTTTCCTTTTAATTTCGATTTCTCAATTAATAAGCCCAGGATCTTAGGATATTGATAATCTCAAAATATCCGTTCGTTGAATATAACCAACATCTTTCCTGACAGTATAAATTTTGTATACAAAATATCCGTTGGATACATTCTAAATACCAAACAAGTACATCATGTACCAAGGATCGAGAGCGAACAATTCTATTAATATTTTCTTTGCAATATATATGGAACGGAAGGAAACAACATATTGAACAACAAGAGATTCAGAATTATGCTCCTTTGATTACATTCATTTTGATTTATATCATACCTCAACATTAAGATTTATTGCAAAATTCCGTTTCAGTTATTTATAATCATTGGCGAATTTTATTCTTATAACAATCTTAACAGAACAGATCTAGGGAAACAAGAACAGATGGAATGCCGTGACGCGGGAAATTATCCTTAACACTTATAAATAGAACTTGATTTTGGTAAGCATTTTCTTAGAAATTAAATTCCCCATCGGTAATAAATAAAAATTCTTTCACAGTATCCTCCAAAAAGGCATTACTGTTAAAATTTTTGTATTCTAATGGGCACTTATTTATTTTAGCGTGCACAAGATATGGTTCTCCAGCACACGGAGCCATGGCTTAACGTCCCATCTGACGGACGACACCCTTTCGAAGCCCATTGTTGGCTCCTATGGACCGAGGGCAGGGCGGGGAGTTCGGCCAAAGAAGGTCTAAGGAGAAGAAGGACTGTTTCGTAGAAGCGTATGTGGCGCCTCACTGCGGAAAATTCCCGAAGCCGAAAGTAGCAAATTGCTGTGCAGGCACAAAATCAGCTGTAATGGGATATCTGCGCATGCGCAGTGCAATCATTTTAGCCCGCTGTAGATATTCTTTCCCTTGCTCTTGAAATATTTAGTGTGATTTAATTAGTTTTTCAAATTGTCTAACATCTTTGACTATTTACGTACAGTGCTAGCTGACCCAAAAGTTATTCAATGAGCATTTCAACCCGTTCAGGAGCGCATTTTACGATACCTGGAAGAACCATTGTATTTTTTTAGCACTTTTGTAGAATTTTTAAAATTAATATGTAAATTAATACATTTACTCATTTTGCGAACATGTAACTCAATGTATGTTGAAGTTTTGTTCCTTGGAGCATATCGATGCACATGGGTGTCTGCATTCAATTACCAAGGCCCCAGAATTAGGTAACCGAAAGTTGAAAAACGCTTCGGCTATTTCAGGAATAGTCGTCTATAAATAAGCTTATTGAGATAGTGCTGGACTCTGGTACTGTGATCTGGTGCTGTAATCTAGATGCTTTGAATCGGTGATGTAATCTGAGTCCTTTGATTCCGTTCTGGAATCTGGATCCTTTGAACTGATGCTGGAATCTGGGTTCTTTGTTCCGATGCTCATACCATGTTGTTTAATCTTGGACTGGAACCTAGGTCCTTTGATTATGTGTTGGAAACTGGCTTTTTTATTCAGAGCTCGAAACTGAGTTCTTTGAACCGGTGCTGCAATCTGAGTCTTTTGAACCGGTGCTGCAATCTGAGTCTTTTGAACCGGTGCTGAAATCTAGGTCCTTTGATCTTGTGCTGGAATCTTGACCCTTTGATCCTGTGCTGAATCTAGGTCCTTTGATTCTGTGCTGGAATCTTGGTCCTTTGTTCCTGTGCTGGAGTCTGAGTCCTTTGTTCCGATGCTCATACCAAGGTGTTTAATCCTGGAGTGGAACCTGGGTCCTTTAATATTGGTCTGGAACCTGGATTTTTGATTTTGGACTTGAAACTGGGTCCATTGAACTGGTGCTACAATCTGGGTCCTTTGAAACAGTGCTGCAATCTGGGACCTTTGAACCAGTGCTGGAATCTATATCCTTTGATCCTGTGCTGGAATCTGGGTCTTTTGTTTCGATGCTCATACCAAGGTGCTTAATCCTGAACTGCAATCTGGGTCCTTTGATATTGGGCTGGAACCTGGGTTTTTGTTTCTTGGCTCAAAACTGTGTCCTTTGAACCGGTGCTGAAATCTGGTTCTTTGAACCGGTGCTGGAATCTAGGTCCTTTGATCCTGCGCTGGAATCTGGATCTTTTGTTTCGATGCTCGTACGAAGGTGCTTAATCCTGGACTGTAACCTGGATCTTTTGACATTAGTTAAAACAGCTGTCACCTTTGGATGTTTTTGATGCCAATTTCGCGGCACCCAGTATATTGAAACTGTGCTACTATCTGTGCTGCTTCCATATCCACCTACCATCACAGAGGCACTGCCATGCCTAACACTATTTCCCAACAGGATAATGCACAGCCACATACCACCCAGCTCACCTCCAGTGACTCTGTCATAGGTCTCTCCTTGCTTAACCCACCCAACTACCCCTGGCTGAAAAAGCAGAAAACGCTGCTAGATAGTACAGCAATAGAGATTTACATCAAATGACAAATATTTTGTGTTGGAATAAACGGAATAGGCTTCATTAAATCAGAGATAAAGATGGTAATTCAAAGTAAGGATTCGGTCACTGAAAGATGACTTGAACATTTCAATGTTGATTTGAACTATTTATTAAATATTACTCTCTTCCTTTGCCACGAAAATAATTATGTCACTTAGATAGGAATACCCCAATACAATCTGAACTGTCTCAAAATTAGACTACTCAACTCACCAGGTATGGTCAAGATTACAGATGAAATGATCAGCCATACCAGATTCCATTGTCATATAACTGAGCAAATTACTGATTACCTTCCGTGATGCAGACGTTTTTGATAAAGGTTTAACAAGAGCTATACTCATTATAACATTTTCTTCTGAATGGTCGTTTCCTTCGTTATGCTACAGTTTAAAAAAAAATATATATATATATACCCCCTCAAGCAGCTTGCTTGCCACAGAGGTCTGACAGGAGCCTGCCAGTTTATATGCCACAGTAGAAGATCTGAGAGGATGGCAGGACCTCAGCAGAAAAACAGCACACACATCCATGCCTAATTACCGGGGCTCGAACCCAGGTCCCTTAGATCAGTAGCCAAGCGTGCTAACCACTCGGCCACGGGACGGCTTGCGCCTCTTTCATAACTCTCTCAACATTAGTCACGTTGCTAAAATTCAGAGGATTTAGAAACGTTATTTTTCCAAGTTTGTAATATCGGAGTGGTACAGTCGCTTATGCACCAGGCTCGAAATGCAAATTCAAAGATGGGAAAAAGCATAGAGGACCGCCTTTCAAGTCCTGTCTTCTCGATAATGAATAGAGTTTAAACAAATCTTAAACTTTAAGGTTAATTAAATGTAAATATTTCAGTTCCTTTCTGAAACATTTCACAGAAATATTTTCAATCATTTGACGTTTTGATAAATTATGAATCATAAATTGCGGTTGGCGAAAAGTATTTCGATTATTTTTCATTTAAAGCGAAAATATTTTTTCTGAAATGTAATGTCTAAAACCAATTATATAATAACTTGATGGGTTCCATTCAAAAACAATGGAGGAGGAGGAAAAGGGAGGGCAAAGGTTTCTACGTCACAGTATGCCCGTAATGTGCCAATAATAGAATAAATCTGATTTAAAATATAGTATTTTTAACTAAGGTACATTTTGAAACATAAGTGGTAGCTATTAATTTTAAGAAATATGGTATTATTTTCTTTTCATGTTATAGAATTTAAAAAATTAATCGCTTCCACCTAAACTTTAAACAAATTGAAACACTCAATTTTTTATGCTTCCTTTTGGAGACAGTAGAGCAATGTCATCAGCGTCAAGTGCCGTAAAGTGCTTTTCTCCTTTTGTTTAATGTCTGTTCAGGTCCGGTGTATCTAAGAGTACCTAGGTTATCTCAGTCTGTACCACGATGGTCTTTTGTAATCTGATTAGGCCGTGTTTCACTGTGCAAAAAAAAACAACATATATTCCATGTCAGGCATGTACTCAAAATTTTGTTTCGGGGAGGGTTCGAGAGTTTAGTTTCTGCGGGGGGGGGGGGGGGGCAGTCAGAATAAAACCTGAGGATGGTTTACCAATTACTGAAATATATTCCATCCGACAAGAAATCCCGAAAGGAATCTGTTTTGGGTGTTTGCATATATACTATGAGGCAAAAATAAAATTATACAAAATAACTATTTTGGAGTTACATGAATAAAATTAATTGCACATAAATAATTGCAAAAGAAGTTGCAATTAATTATTTTTTTTAAGTATTATAATTTTTCCTACTTTTTCGTTGGCAAAATCGCTATCAAAATTAATTTTTTGAGTCAGTTCTCGCTCGATTGATTGGAAACAAAGTGATGATGTACGACGCTCCTGTCCTCATGTTGATCTTAAACAATCCCGGGGTTTATAAACATAGTAATTCAATATGATGTATAAATTATGAACTCCCGTCCAAAGACTAATATACCTATGTAACAGAATTTTATTTTGTAACGGTATGATTTTTAAAAGTAATATGAACAGTTGGAAATTGCGCTCCAAAGCTGTTTTATGGCATGCGCGTTGCAGGGGGGGGGGAGAGGGCTAACTGTCCGCCGGTAAAAGGAAAAAAATATTTTTTGTAGGAAGTAATGAAAATCTATATTATGCTGTCTTGAAGATACGATGGTGTAAGCAATACGTATTAAATTCATCGAACTACGGGCGGCTAATCATTAGATTTTATTTTGCACATAAACGTCAGATATCGTGGAACGGCTCGTGCCGCCCCAGCATCGCCCTGTGATTTCGGCGCCCTTGGCAACTGCCTTGATGCCAACCCGTTCCTACGCCTCTGGCCATAGTGACCTGATGAACAATTGTTGTGTCAGTACGACCTTAACAAAATAAAGAAATTCTAAGTTAAACCAATGGGAATCTACTTACAAGTTTTGCAACTTTTAAAATATACACTTCATGGAAAAATGTTACTGTAGATATTTTAAAGATCACAATGAGATCTGCTTACCACTCGATTTCCAACAATAATCGCTATGCATTTAAAGAATTATAGAATCAGGAATATTCACAATAGTTATATATGATAAGAATTTGACTCAAAAATTAATTAAAAATGAAAAAATATTTTTTGAAACTATTTAATAAAATATATATTTTAGAATTTCAATATAAGACAAAGATTTTATAAACGATTTATTGTTAAGTATTCCAACTTTCCTCTTTCAATACTGAAAGTATGTTCTTGAAAATCGAGATTTAGATTGGATTATAATATTTTTGAGGGCTTGCATTTATAATATTAGGAATATGATATAACATTTATTGGTTTCCATAAATTAACGAAAAAATGGGAAAAATCACGATAATTCGGTAAATAAATTGTGCGATCCTCACAAAATTTGTTGCTGTAACCAGTAAAATAATGCCGAGTGAGCATATCATATGCAAATTAGTCTAGGTTACATCAATTTCCGTAATCGGATAGAGGTATTAAAACGGGTGTTTTGGAGAGGATCTTTATTTTGTGTTGTAAATGTGAGCAAAGAAATTCGAAAGAGCCATATTGTAGGAATGACCTCGAGACATCATTTGACAAATGAATTGCAGTGGAGAGCTGTTGGCCGGCTCGAAGCAGGCCAAAGTCAGTCAGACGCGACACGATGGCTCAGTGTGAGTCCTTATGTGGTGCACAAACTATGGAATCAATTTCTTAGCACGGATTCGGTCTCGGAGGTTTAACCGAGGAAGGGCTAGAATTTCGACTGCTGTACAAGACCGATATGTGCGATTAACACCACGAAGGAGCAGCAGCCGCTGGGAGGGTTGTATCAGCTTCTACTGTACGTAGAAGGCTTCATGAGGGAGGTCTGTATGCTAGAAGGCCAGTAATTTGTATACACCTCACGTCACGTCAAAGGAGAAAGCTGTCGAATTTGACACGCACGCATGTTAACTGCACAGAAGGGCAATGGCGGTCTCGTACCCTTCACAGATGAGTCCAGATATACTTGCAGACTGATCCCGGACATTGTTTGATAAGTGGTGAACGATGTATCCACTATCATCCCAGTAGCATCCATCAAACAAACGGTTACGGCAGAGGTAGCGTGTGTGTTTGCGGGGGCATTTCCTTACGTGGACACACAGACCTCTAGTATTGAGGAGTGGAACCTCAATGCTCAAAGGTATAGAGCTGACATCCTAGACCCTTAGGTACGTCCTTACGATGGTACAATAGGTGAACCATTCATCTTAAAATAAGATAACGATCGTCCACACAGAGCTCGACTAGTGGAACAATTAACTTCAAGAGGAGACCATTATGCGCATGCAGAGCCCAGCTCGTTCCCCGGACCTAAATCTGATTGAGCATGTGAGGAATGCTCTAGGGCATCGTTTCAGAAACTATGTTGCGCGGAAAGTGAATAAGTGTTCCGTGAAAAATTATCAAAATTAACCTTTTACAACGACATATTTATGCGAGGCAGGATTTTCAGTTTATGCTGCAACCAAATCAAAGTCCAAGAACGGACTCGACGCTACACCAGATATGAATATTCAACTTTCTAATATTGTGCCTGATATCAAAAGATTTTGCAATTCAAAGACCCAAAAACATCGAAGTCATTAAGAACGCAATTTTATAATATATATACGCTAGTTCATTTTAATATTTTAAATTTTTTTTAAATTGCCATTAGAGAATTTTTTTTTTCTTTACGCTTAGATTTACTCATTTACTTTATTAATTATTTTTATCTACCTACCCTACAAAATAACCAAGGTTAAAATTATTTATTATTATTATTATTTATTATTATTATTATTATTTATTATTATTATTTCTGGATTTGTTAAGTTTCCGTCATAGGAAAAGTTTGGGAAACGCTGCTCTAGGGAGACGTGTTGTTGCCCCCAACCTGCCACCTGAAACAAAGGGGGAGCTCATTATTGCTTTATAGGAACAATGGTCGTTACTCCCTACTGAGCTGATTCAGAACATATAAACAGCATGGAACATCGCTGTCGTGCCTGCATTGCTGTAAGGGGTGACCACACTCCTTATTAAAACCTTCTGCTGCAACCCGATTGCATTCTGACACCTCATTTTTGGACAAGTTCCTCTGACTGTTATATTTTGACCAAAAATGTTTCTAGTGTAAAATATTTTATGCCATTCTGAAACTAGCATTGTAATGCATGTTTCCATCAAATTTGATTAAAATTATTCATATAGTTTTTTGTTTATCATAATTTTTCTGAAATTTTCTTGATTTAAACAACAAGTGTAATTGAATATCTGCAGACCACAAAGCAATAATTAACTCGTTTTTTTTTCGTTTTGGACTGAACTACAAATTGACATATCAGTGATTGTAAAAAATGGTCACTCTCCACTGAGAAAAATTATGGAAAATAATGAGGTTTTCGTCCATACGAGAAATCTTGTTATTTCGATTTGAATGCCCATACGCACCATACATGGTTCCCAGATGCCGGTGTCAAAAAAAGTGGACAGAAAAAGCTAGAAATGGAGGACAATAATAATAATAACCTGTATTCATATTCATTTGAGTTACAGTACTGTGCGAATTAGTTGGGAGAAGCGAAGGAACGCTAAGTCCCTTCCGCTGCTGAGTTTAAACTGCTGCAAGTCTAAACTTGTTCGTAACCTTCTGCTGCAAGTATAGAATTGTCTGTTGTGTTACTCTGCTATTATTTACACTTCCACTTTAGTCGGAATTGATGTTTCATAGGCTGAGGACGTAATTATGTAAGTAATTCACAATTTTCATTGGAAACTTTTTTTTTTATTAAATACATCATGGACATCATGCTTCGTAAACGAGCTAAAATAATCGCTTTAGGCGAAAACACTTCACTTACTGCTAGGCAGATAGCAAAAGCAGTTGGCGTCGGGAAATCCAGCGTTTCACGGATCATTAAGCTGCATAAGGAGAGAGTGCCCGTGGAAACGTCCCATAAAGGACAATGTGGAAGAAAAAGAAAAAACCACCCCTAGAGAAGATAGTCTAATTCGAAAAATTAGTATCATAGACCCGAAGAAGATCATTGGAGATATCAAAAGGGAGATTCTGTCTCATGGGGTTAATATAAATGCTTTCACCGTACGTCGTCGCCTTCTGGAGTGTGGACGCCGAGCTCGAAGCCTCTCCAAAAAGCAGCTTTTGACACCCGCTATGAAGCAAAAAAGGCTATCCTGAGAAAAGAAACATCGAGACTGGACTGTGGAGAATTTGGAAAAAGTGATATTTTCCAATGAAACCCACTTTGAGGTGAATGACTACAGGTCAAATTTCGTCCGACGTTCGCCTGGAGAACCTCTTCGATCCGGCCACATCCAGCAATCCCCCAAACACCCAGACCAGGTAATGTTTTAAGGATGTTTCACAGCTTCCGGGCCTCAGACGCTTCACCCCATTGAAGGAATGATGGACAGCAGAAAGTATATAAGCGTTCTGCAGGCGAAAATGGTCCCAACACTGCAAAAGCTGCTTCCTAACGGCGATAGGGTATTTCAACAGGATCTGGCTCCATGACACAATTCTAAGCTTGCTTAAGAGCTTCTTTACCCAGCAACATTTGAAGGTATTGGAATGGCCAGGAAATTTACCCGATATAAACCCCATTGAAAATTTGTGGGCCATTATTAAAGCGCGCATATCTAAGATGGATTGCACGACGAAAACCAAAATGATAGAAAGTGTCATGAAAGTGTGGTACAACGACCCTGAAGTGAAGGAGATGTGTGGAAAGCTAGTAGCATCAATGGTTGAGAGGGTGAAAGAAGTAATTAAAGCTAAGGGGGGTCACATTCACTATTAACTATGTACACTATTAAACAAATAAATATTTTAGTTGTGTCATTGTTACTGCATTTTCCTATTGTCCCGACTAATTTGCACAGTACTGTATACAAGAGATTAAACAAATAACCAGCAAAGCATCTGCTTATCTGCAGGAGAGAAGAATAATAACGTTACATGAAAATACATATGTTATAGTTTAAAACAATGTCATCGGATTATGTGCATTTTAGTGGAAGCTCCGTTTTGGTGGTTCAAACTTTTATACTGATTTTAGTGCGTAGAAGAAAATTTTTGTCTTTTTTCTATTTCTTTAAATTTGTTTAATAAAATAATTTCCCTTGATAATTGATTGAACACGTAAAGTATTGTATATGCTGTTTTACATTTACCGTAATTCTTTGATATTTTTGGAGGTTGAAAATAATTATTGGATTGTAACCTTGTGTTTTATCAATGAGACATTCTATATTTAAAATGATTATCAAAAAAAAAATTTTAAGCGATGCTGTATTTGTAAAGTTCTGAAAACAAAGTATATCTAGATAATTTAGTCTTTCTTCGCTATGTTAAAATGGATTTCTTAAGTTGCATGGGGTTATATTTTTAGCAATGGATGATTGAATAGTTTCTATTTTCCTTATGTTTGTGAGGAAAATTGGGCCGTATATTCTCAAACCATAAATCGATATAGATTCACAGATAGCTTTGTAAATCAAAATACATTAATGTGTGGTTGCAACAAATTGTAGTTTCTAAAATTTAGATGCACATAGATGAAATTTCCCTGCGCATAAAAAGGGCCAGGTCTAGCACTTAATGTCCGACCCCGCCTTCTCGTGGTGCAAACCGTTAGTACCTTTCAAAAGAGATACTCTCTTGTGGAAGTGAACGGAAGCGGAGGGTTGCCAGATTAGTATGGCCTACTGATCTGGACAACTATGGCTACTTTTCTTTTTTTTTCTACCTTGCTGAGGAGTGGTCAACCACACAGAGTCCTGGGGCTGACCATATAAACCCACTGAACAGATATATGGCTCTGAGCTTGATTATGGATCCTGATTTTGCTGCACTGGTGGCCTTCTGTGGAGGGAAAATCTTCCGCTATGTTTTCTGTTTGTTTGTGGGTTGACAGCCCCAAGTGAATAGATTCACAGGATATGTTTATCAGCTGGTGGATAATCCTGAGCAGAGGTCATCGCAGGCACCAGAACTCTTTGCTTCTATTGGCATCGTCAAATTCTACATTGGAGGAAGTCTTCCAGTTTAGATGGCTTCAGCCTTTAGTGGTGGGGAAACGGGTCTTTACCCCATGTCTGCGATTAGGGGGCTGCTTGATATTGTCGGCATTCCCTCTCTCAATATACATAATTTCTTTAAACATCCCACTAACCATTTTCTCTCAATAGGTAGTTGCAATGTGAGGACTCTGCACAGAGCTTTTTCTCTTCATGTCCTCACACAAAAATTCCACCATTATAATTTAGATATTCTCGGCTTGCAAGAGACCAGATGGACAGACAAAGGTCAGATTCTTCAAAATAATCTTAAATTTCTCTTTTCAGGGAGGGAAGACAATAAGCATCACCAAGGCGTGGGTCTGCTTCTCAGCAGACATGCTAGTGATGCTCTTCTAGGATATGAGTGCATTAATGAAAGGTTTCTTACAGAAAAATTTCAGATAAGCATTCAAGACTTGAATGTTATCTGCTCTTATGATTATCACTGAGGATGCCGATGAGAAGGATAGGTTTTACGGACAACTAAAGGATATTTTGAATTCTGTCAAGAAAGGAGATATTATCCTTGTTCTAGATGACTTCAATGCCGAAGTTGGTACTGATTCTAACCTTTGGGGAGTGATGATATGCCCTGTTGGTATCGGTAGCAGCAATGGCAATGGGCAACGTCTCCTACAGGTTAGTAAACTCAATGGTTTCAGAATAACTAACACTTATTACAAACACCGTGACATACATAAGTACACATGGGTTTCACCTGATGGGCTGCATAAGAATATGATTGATTACATATTAATTAACAGCAAATGCATTAGTTCTATTAGTAATACCAGGTCATATAGGGGAGCTGAAATTGGATCTGACCATTATCTTGTTAAAAGTGTCTTGCAACTTAAACTTAAAAAGTGTTGTGCTAGTTTAAAAAAAGTGGTTTAAAAATTTTACCTTTAATACTGAAGCTCTGAAAGACCCAGTTATAGCTAAAGCTTACCACGATCGGATACTTAGTCATTATGACAGTCATGGTATGCTTACTACTGAAGTTGGGGAAGAATGGGATCATTTTAAACAGGCTTTTTTGGACAGTAACATTACTGTTTTAGGAAAAAAGGAGCAGAATAGGCAGAATTATCTGAGTGATAAAGAACTTGAACTTATTTCGGAAAGAAAGAACTGCAGGAATGTCCTTAATCAAATCCCTACTAGTCCTAATAGAAAGCATTACAGAGAACATAATAAACCTGTAAAAGATCAGTTAGCTGCTGATAAGAATCTTTGGCTTGATGGCTTGGCTGACAAAGCCGAGGAAGCAGTTAGACAGCACAACAGCAGACAGCTGTACCAGATAGTTATGTTTTGTGTGATAGAAAACGAACATATATCATCATCATCATCATCATCATCCTCAAGCAGCCATGGGCTACGGAGGTCCAACCAGACCGTGCAATATAGTTCTCCAAGCAAGTCTATCCTGAGCTACATCTACTGCATCTGGCCACTGCACACCAATTCTAATAAGGTCCTGTTTGACATTGTCTGCCCACCGCATCCTAGGTCTCCCCCTCTTTCTGAGGCCTTTAGGCACACTGTTCATAACCCTATTCGCCAATCTATAATTATTCATACGGGCAACATGGCCAAACCAACGGAGTCTCTCTCTGCACAATATGCTGCTTAAAGGAGGTTGCAAACTCCTTTGCCTAATCTCATCATTAGTTACAAAGTTGAACCACCTAATGCCCAAGATACTGCGTAAGCATCTGGAATCAAAAGCATCAAGTTTCCTGTTATCTTGTTTACAAAGTGTCCACGTTTCACTACCATAACTAACCCTAGAAAGAACCAAACTATTATACAGTCTAATTTTAGTCTTTAGGTGTATACGCCTATTTCTCCACACTCTCCATAGATTCTTAAAAGTCCGGGCAGCAATCCCTATTCGTCTGTTAATCTCATGGCGCACATCACCATTATCTCTTACATAGCTCCCAAGATAATTAAACTATGACACCTGCTCAAGACTGCAACCATTCAGATTAACTGAATCACAGCCTGCCTGACCAATTTTCATCACTTTAGTTTTCTCTCTGTTTATAACCAAACCTACTCTACTACCAGTCTCATCAACGGCTCGAATGAAAGAGTTCATCTCATCAACATCATTTGACAAAAGGGCTAAATCATCAGCATAGTCTAAATCAGAAATTTTCGTATCTCCAGCCCATTTAACGCCAAAATTTTTCCCTTGAAGTGAATTTCGCATAACATAATCAATAACCAAACTAAAGAGAAAAGGAGACAAAATGCACCCTTGTCGAACAACAGAAGTTATGCTAAACCAATTGCTACAAGCCTTACCAATTCTCACACACGACTCAGTGTTATTATAGAGAGCTTTCATTATGTTAACTAACTTGTCTGGTATACCATATGATTTCACAATCAACCACAAATTATAACGATCAACAGAGTCGAAAGCCTTTTTGAAATCAACAAAGCTAGCAACCAAAGGTTTCTGAAACTCTAAACATTTCTCAAGAATCTGCCTAAGTGAAAATATCTGATCGACACATCCCCTACCACTTCTGAATCCACATTGCTCATCACGCAATTGACTGTCAACCAGATTCTTAATTCTATTAAGCACAATCATGGAAAGAACTTTACCTGGAACAGAGAGTAGGCTAATACCCCTATAGTTATCACAAGAACTGCGATCACCTTTTTTGAAAATAGGGATAACAATAGCTGTGGTAAAATCCTAAGGAACCATGCCTTTATCATAAAAGATATTCAGAATTTCACTCATCCAAGTGGTAACCGAAACATTTCCAGCTCTAAACATTTCAGTAGTAATTTCATCTACCCCTGGGGATTTATGAAGTTTAAGTTTAGAAACACCCAAAATAACTTCAGATTGTGTTATAGGGCCAACATTAAAACCACCAATGCATCTCTCATCATTGCAAACAATGGGAATAGAACTAACCGCATTGTTTAGAACATCACTGAAATGCTCAGCCCACCTAGCCATGACAGAATTCTCACCTTCTATAACATTACCTTGTTTATCCTTCAATCCCTGTATACCTGTCCGTTTTCTACCACACAAAACATTAACTATCTGGTACAGCTCTCTGCTGTTGTGTTGTCTAAC